>PVHT021183619.1:3950563-4061037 GCA_004024745.2 Catagonus wagneri | reverse complement strand
GGGGGGGTGGGGGGATGCACTGGGGGTTTGGGATACAAAATCTGTAAAATTGACTTGTGATGATTTATGCGCACCTATAATTGAAATAAAATCCATTAAGAGAAAAAAAAATAAATAAACTTTATCGTAACTTCTTATAGAAGTCAAAAAAAAAAAAAAATATCACTAGCTCCCTGTGACAACGAACTGCCCCAACTCTTTGGTCTCTGAGCCCACATTCCTCTGTTTTAGCCTGTGGGCAATTACTGCTCTCTAGCTCTCTGTATTCAGAAGGTGGGGAGTAGGGGTGGGGGGGCTGACAAACCCTGTTCTTCTAAATGCACTGCCCCAATTAATCACTGTGACAATTGCTCCCTGACCTCCTTCTGCCTGAAGTTCCCTGTAATCACTCTCATTCCACACTACCTCTCTCCTGTATGTTGTTTTCCAGGTCTTTTTTCACCGAGAAGTCAATCCTATCTGCTCTATATCTTGGACAGTTAGCTTACCTCTTTAGTGCTGACATCATTCTATCTTGTTTTCCAGTGCTGTTATAAATATATTTCTTTGATCATATCAGAGAAGTTAGAGTGGGAGACTCTGGATGTTCATTCCGCCATTTTGCTCCTATTTCTGGACAGCATACACATGTAACAATGTCTCTGCTAATCAGCTGGTCTATGACTGTTATGTTGTTTAAAAAAGAAAATTTAAGGCCCTCTCCCTTCCTTCCGTTTTTTGTTTGTTTGTTTGTTTGTTTTAATAATCTGCTCTTCCTTATTTTGTTTAGTATAATCCAACATGATGATAAAAGTCTGTCTTTTTTGCCAGCCACACATAAAAACCACTAATAACATTTTAACTTTGATACCTGTTTACCCATGTATATTCTCTGCCTAGTGGCAAAGGAAGCACTTCCTGTATAAATTCTCCACCAGCACTAAGAGTATCTGTAAAGACATCATCATGTTAAAGAAAGCCAGAAGTGTACAATGGAAGTTGTGTTGTCCAAAACAGTTTTCTTTAAATGCACTTATCTGAAAAGGACTCTGTATGTTCCTTCAGGGAAATGGATAATTTCTCTCCCCCACGTTTTTAATTGTCAGTCACCTCATTTTCTGGAACTGCATTATCAATTTTCTTGCTTGCTGCTGGAGTCAATGCAAGGAATACTAATATTTTACTAGAAAGTTATTGTTAAAGAACTATTTCTGTGCTCTTTAAGGTAAATTCTTTTTAAGAGAAATTGTTCTCATTTATTGGTGCCAATCAGCTTTTGCCATGGAACTCCATCTCTGAAATTATAATGTAAAACCTTAGAAGTTAATTCATAAAATTTCTTCGAAGGCATTTTCAGCATTAGTATTAAGGTTAGTTTTAGTGTTACTATATAGTATGTAAGAAATGAATACCAGGAAGTGTGGCTTATCTAAATTAATGTAATTCTCTTAGGTTGAAGGAATGATGATTCTTTCAAGCTTACCAAACATACTCAAAATTCCAGTATTATTGCTCATGTAAATTTAGAAAAATGATGTATATAACCCACTTTTTCATAAAAAATAGATCTGTACATGTTTAATGCTTTTAGCTTTTTATTTTGAGAGTATCAACATCTTAACATATGTCTACCTTCTGGGTGCTTGCTTAGACTATTTTTCTCTTTATAAAAATTTTTATTAAAGTAGAGTTTGCTTATGTGCCAGTTTCTACTGTACAACAAAATGACTCAGTCATATGAACACATTCTTTTTTAAGTATTATTTTCCATTATGGTCTATCCCAGGAGATTGGTTATAGTTCCCTGTGCTATATAGAGTAGGACCTCATTGCTTATCCATTCTAAATGTAAAAGTTTGCATCTACTAACCCCAAACTCCCAGCCCATCCTACTCCCTTCCCCTCCCCCTTGGCAACCACAAGTCTGTTCTCTATGTCTGTGAGTCTTTTTCTGTTCTGTAGTAGGTTCATTTGTGTCATATTTTAACATGTAAGTGATATATGATATTTGTCTTTCTCTTTCTTTTTTTAAGATTTTTATTTTTTTCCGTTATATTTTATTTACAATGTTCTGTCAATTTCTGCTATATAGCAAAGTGACCCACTCATACACGCATATATATGTATATTTTTCTCACATTATCCTCCATCACATTCCATCACAATGCCTTTCTCTTTCTGACTTACTTCACTTAGTATGAGAATATCTAATTGTATCCACTTGTTGTGAATGGCATTATTTTGTTATTTTTTATGACTAAGTAGTATTCCATGGTATATATGTACCACACCTTCTTAATCCATTCACCTGTCAAGGGACATTTAGGTTGTTTCCATCAGACTATTTTTATCTTAATACACATGATTCATGTGTACCTTTAGGTTTTACCTGAAGCCTTCTTTGCTATGTGTCTTGTTTTTATACCAGCTCTTTGTGTCCCTGAGACATATGTTGAGTCTTATTTAGATTTTGTAGCAAATAATAAAAAGGAAAACTAAAAGGAACAGGATATTCTGATGCTACAAGGGACTAACAAGATAATTTATCTCAGACTAAAGAGAAAGGGTGTACATCCTGGTAGGTAGATTAGGTTTTCTGGCATCTCTCACTTCTATCTGCTTTGAGCAGATGATTCAAATTAAGATGATGCCAGATTTCAGGAGGTCTAAAAATGTTTTTAACTCTCAAAGGTGGATAATACATGTTAAATTTATACCTTGATTTTGAAGAAATGTATTTTTAAAATGTGTGTTTCTGCATTGTCTTTTTTTCTTAGTCATCTGAGCTTTTATGATTGAGTTTGTAAAATAAATGAAGTTGCTAAGGTAAACTCTGAATAACCGCAGTATGGAATGTACATGAATGTCAACTTGGAAAAAATATTTCTTGTCAAAGACTAAGTGTAATATAATATTTATTTTGAGTCCTAGAAAAAGTTCCTGTCTGTTCATTGTAGGCTTTTATGTTTAAACACTAACCATTTTCTGTATAAAGTCAAACAAACCCACAAGCAGACAGCAAAGAATCTGGGGTAATCGACTGGGCTTTGTCTAAAAGCCTCTTTTAGGCATTGAATTAACAAAGAACACACATTTTTTCTGTTTTCCATACAATGCTAATAGTGGAAAGCTAGATTACTGTTTAGTTGATAGCTTTTGCCTTAAGCATATTCTTCATTTCCGTGTGTGTGTGTGTGTGTGTGTGTGTGTGTGTGTGTGTGTGTGACAGAGATAGAAAGAGAGAGAGAGAGAGAGAGACTGTGTGTGTGCGTTTTTAAAAGGCAAACCATGACCTATTTAGCAATTAGCACCCTTACAAAAAAGTAAAGGGTTTATTGCAACTTGGTTTGGAAGTAAGCGCCCTGAAAGAGGAAACTCAAGTTTCACTTCCAGCTCTTATACGAATATTTGGGTGATGTTGAGTAAGTCATTTGCTTTTTCTGGGTCTTAGTTTCCTCATCTGTGAAACTGTGAGGGGAATGGGACTTGATTTCAAAAGGTCCTCTCAACTCCAAAGTTTCATAATTTTCTGAAATAAAATGAGTATTCATATTTCATTGATCCTCACAATATAAATAGATAACATTTTGTAGCCATAAGTGTCAGAATGCTTTTTTACAGCACTTTCTTCTTTGAAAGAAATACATAAGTACCTTTTCTTTGCTTTTCTCCCTTGCTTTCTCTCTCTCTCTCTCTTTCTTTCTTACTTTCTTTCCTTCTTTCTCTCTCTCTCTTTTCTTTTCTTTCCTTTTTTCAGTTTTGGCCAGCCCACGACATATGGAGTTCCCTGGCCAGGGATCAGATCTGAGCCACAGTCAGGACCTAAGCCGTAGCTGCAGCAACACTGGATCCTTAATGAACTGTGCCTGGCTGGGGATCAAACCTGTATCCCACTGCTCCCAAGATGCCACTGATCCCATTGCACTACAGTGGGAACTCCAAAAGTAGCCTTTCTTATTGGGCAAGCCTACATTTAGAAATAATTTTATCTTCATCAACCCAGCAAGCCTTGCGATTTGGGACTTATGCATAACTTTTTGGTTATTATAGTCAAAAGTTCAATTACACTTCTTTCCTAAATGTGCTCATTATATAATAATTTTTTAAAAATGGATTATTTTCTTTGAAAGGAGTATTATAGTTTATATTCATCTACATATTTCTGTGATTATTTAATTACTTGCTTTCATATCAGGCTATAAGGTCCATGGGGGCAAATATCATTTTTGTTTATTTTACAATTTAATCCTAGAGTTTAGTATAATGCTTGGCACCTAGTACATGTTCAAGAAAGGAGGAAATATAGTTGTATAGGCTGACCAGGATGGTTATATTAGATGCTGTCTATTATATTTGAATCATTCAAGAACCTTTCCAAAAGAAATTATGAGACTCCCCTATAGTCTTTCTGAGTTCTCTGCATTATCTTATTGATGGGGAGGCATTTTCTCAGTTAGTGGTTTTCTCTTTTTGGAGGTGAATAGAAATGGTGTTGATCTGGCTGATAGATTTCCCTCAGTCACTAGGTATTAGGCACTGTTCAGATGTTATCTATTCTTGCTGTTTGTTATCTCTGGAGAAAGGCTGTTTGTAAACCAGGTTTAAACATCTAATTGATGGTGCCTCCTCCTCTGCTTCCCCACAAACTTTTATGACCCTTCATATAGATCCTTAATTTCAGTTTGCGAAAGTACTTGGTTAAGCATTCTGACTCATTGTCCTCCCCAAGGATGCAGTGACTCACACCAGCAAGCCAGAGAGACCAGAGTCAGGACAAAGCCGGCAGATGCAGAATATGCCCCCTGAGGACACAGTGGCAAGACGAGTCAGTGTGGACAGAGCTTCATGCTGGTTATTATGTCCAAGCAATGTCACAGCTCAGAGCAGAAATTTTGATCATTTTATAATATTTCTTCATAACTCATAACTGTAACAGGTGGAGCTTGGGTGCTGTGTGGAAAGCAATGAAATATTGTTTGAAGAATTTTGCAAGGATAAAGTTTCAGTAGGGTTAAAAGAAAAATCATCTCAATTCTCTTTTATTCCTTCTTTATTTCTTCACTCCTTCCCTTTTTCCTTCCTTCCTTCCTTCCTTCCTTCCTTCCTTTACTCTCTCCCTTCCTCCCTCCTTTCTTCCTTCCTTCCTCCCTTTCATTTCACAGGGAAGCCATTTTCTATAGGGAAAGATCTTTAACAGAGTCAGGCAGTTATTATTCAGCATCTTGATGTTGCCATTTTCTAAGAAGTCACTTTAACCTTTCTGTGGCTCAGTTTCCTCAATAGGCAGATCATAAATACTTATATCGCAGGATTGTAGTGAACCATAAGTAATATAATAACATAAGGTGCTATTTATTAAACATCAATATATGCATTATCTAATTTAATACTAACAATAACTTTGCAAGTAAAATGTCTGGTACATGGTAGGTGGCATATAAATAACAAGGTAGTGGAAATATTGTGTGACCTCCATACCATGTTTTTTAAGTAAATGCTTACTTATTATTTGTTAGGAGCCATTTTCATGCCCTTAGGCTCCACTGTCCCTGCCACAAAAGTAAAACCAATCATTCATTCGTTCAAAACAGGTTCTTTGAGTATCCGCTGTGTACCAGGTATTGTGTGTGTTACTTGGGGGAAAATAGGGAGCAGGGAATAAGACACAGTTCCTAACTTCAAAGGGGTTATAATTGAGTAGAGGTTATGGATAAATAAAAAGACAGTTATAACCAAGTGTCAATGAGTCCATTGACAGTAGGAAATACAAAACAGATGTCTTAGGAGAGACCCCTTAATTCCAGTTTAGGGGGTTCAGGGAGAGTTCCTTGGAGGACATTACATCTACACTGAGACTGGAGGGAAGAATAAAATGGGAATTCAGGCCTGCAGTAGGTTCCAGGGAACTCACTGTTCAAAGGCACCAAGAGGCAAGTGATGTATGGGAGACACTGAAAGCAGTTCCTTCTGGAGTTTGAGGGGATGAACGGTGAGAGCTGCAGCTGGGTAGGCTGCGCTGCTAGGTCATGGACAGGCCTGGTGCCCATCTAGCAAACACCATCTAATCTCCGGCTGCCTTCCAGCTGTTCCTGAGCCCTCAGTTCCTCTCCTCCTCAGCTGGACTCTGGAATGAGGGCCAGTTGTCCTGCTGACTGCAGACTCCTGATCCGAGCGGGCATACAGACATGTCCCTGACCCCTCATTTTCGTGTAATCTTTTAAACCGTGTTCTTGGTCCTGAAGAAGAAAGGCTTATCTTACTAGTAGCATGGTAAGACACCCTTGGTCAGTTGGCTATCTCTAAATATCAGCCCTCCCCAAATTGAGGGGTATTGGGCGGTGGGGCAAGGAGGCTCTTATCAAAGGCTCTTCTGGCCAGGACCTTGCAGGCCGGGACCCTTTTAACAGCTCAGGAATACCAAGCCAGGCTGATGAGAGTCAACTCTCATTTCATTTGGCTTCTTTGAATCTAAGTGTCTTCTGGAAAACCTGAGCAATCAGCACCTGGGACACGGCCACCTAAAGACCATTTTACTTTTCCTGGGACTGGGGAAAGAAATGATACACAGATCAATAAGTTGCATGGACTGACTCATTTATTGACTTACAGATAGTTTATCTTTCAGCTTGTGTTGCAGAAAGTTCTCCCCCAGTAGCTAGGCTGCCAGACTGCTGAGAAAAATCTGAAGTGTGCTCAAAGTCCAGAGAGAAGAAAACAGGCAGCTAGTTCTCAACGTTGCCTTTCTTTTGTGTGCAAGTCAGATGCTTATTACGTCTGTGTAAAGGTGACTCTATACCTCACGTCCAGACCTTGTCAAAATGGAAGAGCCTGGTAGTAATTATCTTCCTGGGACAGCAGGCATAAACTAAGACTATTTCAGGCAGACACAGATGTAGGGTTGCCTTAACCATGAGCTCCCTGAAGGTCTGACACTGCTTCCCGTTCTTGGTGTCTGTACTGAGGGGGAACCCAGGGCCAAGTCATTTCTGGTCTTTTTATGGCATTATTTTTTTATGCTCCAAAGGCAATTTTTGGAACATTCCCCATTCTTTCAGAACCTCATGTTTCTGAAAGGTCATTATTAGCCCCTTTAATATAAGATAGTTGAGTTCTATTCCAAGCAACAGAATGGGGTGGTAAAATGGAACATCTGAAGGGAGAGATAATCCTGAAAAGGAAAACTTGAGCTGTATCTTCTGGCTTTGTATAATCCTTTATTAATTAGATTGTGGAGGTGGAGACATCATTCTCTTTAGAGCGCTGGCTCTTAAATTCTATCTCATACGTTATTAACTTTGATGATACCAAACTAAGTGGGTAGGGATAATTATTTGTGTTACTACTGTTTGTCCAGAGAGGTGACAAGGAAGAAAATATGTCACATGCAACTAACAGATAAGAGACTAAGAAGGCACTTTCTTAATTTATGAAGTGTTTTCTTCTAAATATGTTTCTTGGTAAAGTTATAACTAAAATGTCAGTGTGTTGTGAAGCCAGTACCATCTCAGCAGCAGTATTTTTCTTCACTGCAAGCTAAGCAGGTTGTGGGAGAATTTGGTAACCAAGTGTTACTTTCATTTTTTTGTTTCCTCCATTCTAACAATATTAAAAACTAGCGTTTTGTAGTGCTGACTCCCCAAGCAGAAGTTCTCATCTGAGGGAGATTTTGCTCCTCAGAGTGTATTTGGCAATGTTGGGGCACGATTTTTTACATGTCACAACGAGGGGGTGGAGTGCGATTGGCATCTAATGGTTAGAGGCCAGCGATGCTGCTAAATATTCCACAAAACACAAGACAAGACCCCAAACAAGTTATCTGGCTTCAAGTGTCAGCAGCTTTAAAGCTGAGAAATTGCTCTGAAGCATTCAATTCATTCATCTGTTTATTCATTCAACATTATTTACTGAAAGCCTACTATGTGCAGGAACTGCACTGCTGAGAATGTAGCAGTGAATAAAAATCCCCACTCATGTACATGCACCCCTATGTTCATAGCAGCACTATTCACAATAGCCAAGACATGGAAACAATCTAAATGTCCATTGACAGAAGAATGGATAAAGCAGATGTGCTTTATAGATGTACCAGCCATTAAAAAGAATGAAATAATGCCATTTGCAGCAATATGGATGGAACTAAGAGATTATCATACTAAGTAAGTCAGACAAAGACAAATACCATATAATATCACTTATATAAGCTGGATCTAAAATATGACACAAATAAACATATCTGTGAAATAGAAACAGACTCACAGATATGGAGAACAGACTGGGGGTGCCAAGGGGGAGGAGGGGGAAGCGGGAGAAGGATTGAGAGTTTGGGATTAGCAAATGAAAGCTGTTATCTACAGGATAGATAAACAACAGGTCCTGCTGTATAGCACAGGGAACTATATTCAGTATCCTCTGATAAGCCATAATGGAAAAGAATATGAAAAAAATATATATATATAGTGTGTGTATGTATAACCAATCACTTTGCTGTACAGCAGAAATTAATACAACATTGTAGATCAACTATACGTCAATAAAATTAAAATAAAATATTCCCAGATCTCTCTTGTGATGCAGTGGATTAAGGATCCAGGACTGCCACTGCAGCTGCTCAGGTTGATCCCTGGCCCAGAAACTTCTGCATGCTGTGGAAAAATCCCCATTCTTGTTTGGTTTGCAGTCTAATAGGAGAGGTAGGTGATAAACAAGATAAACAAAAAGTTACAAGTATTGGGGAGGGAAAATAAAGCTGGGAAAATGTGTAGGAAGTGTTAGTAGGGAGTGGTGGGATGGAAACTCTCATATCACTCATTGAAGTAGAGAATTTGTCACTCTTTATGGATAAGGAAACTGAGGCTTAGAGAAGTGAAGGGTGACACTACTTCCAAGAGGTGTAGCCAGGATTTGATGGATGTGTCTGATGTTTTAGAGTCAAAAGTGTTATTTCCGCTAGGGCTCTGTTATACGTTATCACCAGAAACCAGGGGTTCCCTTGCTTCTTTTTGATGAAATTCCTCTTTTTTAACTTACTGATAAGTGTCTCCTGCCCCACCCATATCCTTCATTTCTAGCATCTGTATTTTCGGGATTTTTGGTTTCTTTGTTTTTGGCCACACCCATGACATGCGGAAGTTACTGAGCCAAGGATCAAACCTGAGCCAGAGAAGCAATCTGAGCTGCTGCATTGACAACACCAGGTTCTTAACCTGCTGAGCCACAGGAGAAGTCAGCATCCGTATTTCTGTTGGTTAGAATATCCCCTGACTATAGCCTTATCCTAGACTCCTTACCATCATGATTTAAACATGTTCAAAGCTCTCTGCCTTTTAAAAAATAAAATAAAAAAAGCTCCTACTTTGATTCTACAAGCCTTTCCATTGATAGCTCCTCCCTCTCCTTTTTCATAGCTTAAATGTCTTAAAAAGATGTTCATTTATGCTGTCTCTAGCCCCCTACACTCCCACCATTTACTTTTAAAAGGACCTCTGTACTCTTACTCCATACAAACTTTTTTTGTCAAGGTCCAGCAATGATCCCATGGCCTCCATTTTTACAGACTTTTAAATTCTTTGTCTACCCTTTCTCACGTAGCCTCTCCCAGCACTTGGTGCCCATGACCTTTTTTGCCTTTGTGTCTGACGTACTTCTCCTCTTTACTTCCACCTTTTAGCTCTGGAAATTCCTTCTTCCTCTTGGGCTTTTTCTCCTAGGTAGCCTTCATCAGTTCATCTTCGCTTTCACCCCTTTAGAAATTGGTGTCTTTTAGTCTCCTGTTCATAGTTTTCCTTTCTGTTCAACTGTGGCTTCTCCTGACATGTTACTTAGTCTCAAAGGCATGTAACACACCCTGTAATTTGCTGAGATGTGAATGTGGTTTCATGTCATAAGCAGGTGACCTGCAGGTGTAAGGACCTTTCTTCCTTCCTTCCTTCCTTCCTTCCTTCCTTCCTTCCTTTTTTTTTTTGCTTTTTAGGGCCATACCTGCGGCATATGGAAGTTCCCAGGCTACGGCCTACACCACAGCCACAGCAATGTGGGATCCAAGTCACATCTGTGACCTACACCACAGCTCATGGCAATGCAGGATCCCTGACCCACTGAGTGAGGCCGGGGATCTAACCTGCATCCTTATGGATACTAGTCGGGTTTGTTACAACTGAGCCACGATGGGTGCTCCATGAGGACCGTTTCTGATGAGTGATCTAGCCACCCAGACTCCACACTTCTGAACTCTACTGAATGAGCATTCCAGCAGAACTCCCTTCAACCCCTGATGATTATAAGGGCTCCCTAATTGGTCCTTCTGTCCCCAGCTTTAGCTTCATCTTTACTCTCACCACATTCCTCTTTCCAAAAGGCAAACCTGATCAGGATCTAGTTTCTATTCTCTTGTATAAGTCTATTCAGGCTGCCATAACAAAATGCCATAGACTGGGTGGTTTATAATGACAGACATTTATTTCTCATAGCCTGGAGGCTGGCAGATCCAAGATCAAGGGGCCAGCATGTCGGAGGAGGGCCCTTTTTCTGGCTCATCTATGTCTGGTTATCTTTTCACTATGTCCTCACATGGTGGAAGCAGCAAGTGACATTTATTTTAAAACTGGAAGTTTGTACCTCTTAATCCCCATCCCTTATTTTGCCCGCTCCCCATCCTCCTCTCTTCTGGCAGCCACTAGTTTGTATATATGAGTCTCCTTCCTCTGTTATGTTTGTTCTTTTGTTTTTTAGATTCTCTATATAAATGAAATCATACAATATTTGTCTTTTTTTTCTGCCTTATTATACTTAGCATATACCCTCTGGGTCTATCATGTTAATGGATATGAATGGACAAGAGTGACAAGATTTCCTTCTTTTTTATGGGTAAATAATATCCCATTGGACATAATCACCACTTCTTCTGTAAGGGCACTAATGACCTAATCACCTCAAAATACCATATATTGGGGATTAGGATTCAATATATATGAATTTGGGGGCCATAAACCCTCTGTCTACAGTGCCCCTTCATCTTTTACAACATGGCTTGTCTACACTCATGTTTTCATGTTGTTGCACTGCTTTGCCATCTGCCTGGAATGCCTCCCCCTACTCCCACTCCACAGTGTGGACCTTGGGAGGTCCTACTCATTCTTCAAAGCCCACCTTACTCATTCCTTTTGAATCCCTTCCCAGCTTTCTAGGCAAAGTACTCTCTTACATATGCCCTACTGCTTGCCATCTCTGATGAGATTGTGCATTCTTTTAGGGTATAGAGAAGAAAATTCAAAAGCAAAGTTTCTTTCTTCAAGCAAGCTGTTCTACCCAGCAACTTATCTGTTGTTTTCTCCTTGTAAGCCTTCTGCATTCTCTTAATTCCAAATTATTGAATTCCTGTCACTATTTGCTGTGTTGTCCTGTATCTTTTACTTAACCTCTCTGAGCTATTTTATCAACTCAAATTCTGTCAAATAATATTCTAATTATAACTCAAAGAAATGCATCAGATTCTCCAGAGGAAAAGATATCATAAACCAAAGAAGAAATAAATTGTCATTCATGAAAGTAATAATTTTTGTTATCAAATATTTCATTCAGATCCCAACAAAGTGAAACTATTTCCAAAGAAAAATGTCCCCCTCCTTATATACCTTTAAAGCTTGAGGCACTTATAACAACGCTTCGTCATGTAATTTTTTTTCTTGTTCACAAATTTTTATTTACCTTTTCCTCCAATTTCTCCTTAAATTTTGAAAAACTTAAGATTCACCTTTTGCTATTTTACTTAGCTCTTTTCCCCCTCAAATGAAAGGAGAGTTTCATGTCAGAGAAGTGAGGAGATAAAAGTTTAAAATTATATGTCCTTGATCTTGATCTGAAGCTTTCTTATATTATCAGCAACACTTACTGTCACAACCTGGGGAAGAGAAGTGAAGCAATAAGAAAGAATTAGAAGAAAAGAAATGTAGAGATGAATGCCAAGTACTTTTATTCATTCTATTACTCCTAGTTTGGGAATTAAAATCATCTTTTAAAAATCTCATTTTGGTGAGATGGGTAAATGTGTGTGAAATGAATAATTGTAATAGAAAATAATGGAAGGAGAAGAATTTCAATCAGGGTATCTTTTAGTTATAACATTTTCATGACACTTCCATGGAATATCTCTGTGCATGGAAAACTGATGCTTAGACACTAGGAGTGGAATGGGTATGGAGAGAGAGAAAACTAGACCTTAGTGATTTTTTGTGCTATGTATTTATACAATTTATTTCGTCTAACCTTTCCAATAACTCTGAGTAGTATATTTATCTGCTTTTGAGTTAAACCAACTGGGACTCACTAGAATAGAGCCAAAATTAAAACTTGGATTTTCTGACTCAAACACCAAACCATACTGATGTCCCACTATAAATGTTGAAATAAATATCCTGACCTCAGTTTATAATCCTGAAAATACATGAAAATATTTCTTTAAAAGCAAAGTCAGCAGACTGCATATTTATCCTATTTTAAATACTGTAAAATAACTCCATCTACATGATTATGGATATTCAGCCTCACTGCTAATAAAGCATCCATTCTGAGATTTTTTTTTTCCTTGGTAGTAATGGAGAAACATGCAGATACTACCTTGTTAATATTTTTTTCAGCAGATAAAGTAACATGTCACACAGACTTTGAGGTTATCCAGACTTAATTCCTGCACTTGCAATGCATCTCTTTCAGACTCGGTTTCCATTTGTTAAATTGGGAAGATGGTACCCATCTTATAGAGTTGCTAAAATGATGAAAGAGATGCTTGATTCATGTTCAGTTCCTAAAAATGATGGTTGTGGCCATGTGTTGGCCTTTAATGTTGGAATGTATTTTGATACATGTTGATGCATTTTGAAGACCTTTGGTGGTAGGTGGGGCTGTGGTCCTAGATGGAGCCTCTGTACTCAATGACCAGTGGTGATGGCCAGACTGATATAGGCACCAAAATTCTAAGTAGTTGGGTGCGGGGAGGAGAGATGCTTGGGTCAGGAGATACTGGAAAGAAGGACTCAAGAGTTTCAGTAAAGTACTTTTCAAAATTGAGTCAAGGAATCAGCAGGAATCTATAAAAAGAAGATAGGAAAGGGGCTGGGGTGGGTGATGAACATTTGTTTCTTCCAAATTGAGCATCACAGTTCTTGGGCCAGTTGTCACAACTTTTTTTTTGTCTTAATGGGGAAATCTCTTTTAAAAGAGTAACCTTACAAAACCCAAAATCACAAAATGATGGCCTATGTTTTCCTCCCTCTTACTTCATCCTTTAATATAATACATTTAAAAGAGTAGTTGTTTCCCATAAACCTGATTAACTCTGAAGAGAGTCATAATCTACCTGAACCAATCCAAATGAAGGTAAAAGAAATAATCAGCCTCCCATTATGCAAAATGGTGCTTAGTTAATTTATTGCACTGCACTGAATAATAAGCTGTTAGGTTCCACATTGCTTTTTTCACATTATATCAAATAGCTTATTGCTGCTGAAGCTTATTTCATATTGCATAAAATTTGGATATATTACAGTGGAGTAGATATTAGTCCATTATAAGAGACAGACTTAAGTACTTCATTTATAGGATCTCTCCATTTGGAAGATGGCAAGGGAGAAGAAGAAATGCAAACAAGGTAATGGACAGAGGGGAATTGATATGCTTTGCCCGTCGACCAGCTCTGCTGTCCGTGACTCCCAGTTCCCACTCACGGGGCTGGTGCCTCGGAGAAAAGCAACGTTTCCAGTGGGAAGAAAATCCGAATAGAGTTTATGTTCCTTTTCAAGGAAGTGTTGACATTTTAATTACTTTCTGTTTTCTTTGGAGCTACATTTGAGAATTGGAAGCAAGTTGGAAAAATAAGAATTGGCTTTATTAGAAATCAGATGAATTGACATGCAGCCATGAGCTGGAGAAATTCCAGATTCAACTCTTGACAAACTCAAGTCTCCAGCAGGACCGAGAGAGTCAAAAAATACAGGCTTTGAAAAATGAGCAAGAAGAATTCCAACTTGGGGCATGTCATCTCTGAGAGCAGACCTTTTTTTTTCTGTGCAATCTAATCTTTTTGGGCCTCTGGGCCCCTATTCTTCACTTCTGTGATTTTTTTTTCCTTTAAACTTTGGTCTCCCAGGGAGTTATGAGTATAAGTAGAACAGGGATACAAAGCCAAAAAAGAATGATCATGAAGAGTTGGAATGAGCTGCGGAAACTGGTGGGTTTAGAATTATTTAGTTTTGAAGATAATCTGATACTTTTTGTGTTTCATAAATGAAAACTGCTTGTCAAAGTGCGGGTGGAGGAGTCCTTACTGTGGTACAGTGGGTTAAAGATCCAGCTTGTTTCCGTTTTTTTTTATTTCTTTTTAGGGCCACACCTGCAGCAGATGGAAGTTCCAAGGCTAGGGGTCAAATTGGAACTGTAGCTGTCAGCCTACAAAACAGCCAGAGCAACGCCAGATCCAGGCTGCATCTGTGACCTGCACCACAGCTCATGGCAATGCCAGAGCCTTAATACACTGAGCAAGGCCATGGACTGAACCTACGTCCTCATGGTACTAGTTGGGTTCATTATCACTGAGCCACACAATGGAAACTTCTTTTTTTTTTTTTTTGTCTTTTTGTCCTTTTATGCATGGCACATGGAGGTTCCCAGGCTAGGGGTCTAATCAGAGCTGTAGCCGCTGGCCCACACCACAGCCACAGCAACGCCAGATCCGAGCCGCATCTGCGACCTACACCACAGCTCACGGCAACGCCAGATCCTTAACCCACTGAGCAAGGCCAGGGATGGAACACGAAACCTCATGGTTCCTAGTCGGATTCATTTCTGATGCGCCATGACGGGAACTCCAACAATGAGAACTTCTGATCCAGCTTGTTTCTGTGGTGTTGCTGGTTCCCACGTTGCTGTGGCTGTGGCAAAGGCCAGCAGCTCTGATTGGACCCCCTAGCCTGGGAACTTATATTTGTCACGGGTGTGGCCCTAAAAAGCAAAAATAAATAAATAAATAAACAAACAAACAAACAAATAATTTAAAAAAAGAAAAAAAGGAAATGAGATTGTTTTTCCCTGAAATTTTTTGACAGCTTGAATTTTCTTGATTCTGTCCTTTGAGGTATTCTCCAATATATTTATGGTCTTGTACTTTGTACTTCCCATACATTTTATTCATTTACAGTTAGAAGTAGAAATTTTATCAGATTCTGGTTCTGTGTTTTTAGCAAGACTATGCCATAAGGTGGGTTATGTATCTCCATAAATAGGAATGTATTGTTTTGTGTGTAATGTTATCAATTATTGAGGATTTTTGCTTGGATCTGTTATTTCATTAGCTATGGCAGAGATGTGATATGCTAATTTTATGATTTTTTTAAAAAAAACAGAATATTTTTTAGAGCAGTTTTAGATTCATGGCAAAATTGAATGGAAAGTACACACATATTCCCTCTGACCCACAGCTCTACCACCTCCTCAGCCTCTCCCATTATGAACACCCAAAGGGGTACATTGTGACAATGAGTGAACCTGTACTGACACATCACTGTCATTCAACACCCACAGTTTACATTAGCATTCACTCTTTGTGTCATATGTTGTATAGATTTTGATAAATGCATAATGGTGTGTATTTATCAATGATTTCTTTTTTATTTATTAACCAGGATTCTTCAAGGAGAAACTTCTCCCTCTCGGTACCTATTTGGTTATGTGAAGTAAAAGTCATATTAAAAAAAACCCAGGACAAATGCTTTGTTCCTTTCCTTTGTCTACCAGCTTGTAGAATGAGTTGTTTCTCTCTGGTATCCTCTAAAGTAAACATAAGTTGTTGTTTTGTTTTTACTGTCAATATAACTGGGACCTCATGTCATTTATATGCTTAAATCCTCTACTATAAATTTGTGTCTATATTTGCATAGATATATATATTAATAACCCTTTGGTAGACTTCTAGGTGACCAGTGTCAGTAAATCTGCACTATATTGCTGTTTTGATTTGAAGAAAGTAATTCTTGTGGTGGTGGGACATTTTATCTTAAAACACTTTTCCACTTACTGACTCTTATAAAGATTCCCCTGAGTCTCTGAGGACGGTAAAAAACTTTGCTTTGTTGCTTATAAAACAGAAGCAGCTGTTTATATAGACATAAGAGCTGGAAGGAAAGCAAGGAGGAGGGAGGAGAAAAGGAAAAAGAAATGCAAAACAGCAAGCAAATGAGTATTAAAATATAAGCGGATTAATTCGCTACTGCATAGCCTGGGAAAGTCATTGAAGTTAATTTATTTACGTGGTGTCACGTGACGCTGTGAAGCTTGAGGCCTTGAGAGTCAGATGCTTGGGTCAAATCTCTTGTTCTGGCACTTCCTCATTGTGTCAGCTCACCCACGTTTCTTCTCTGTGCCTCAGCTTCCTCATCAGTGTGACAGGAATAAAACATCACAGATGCACAAGGTTAAAATAAATAAAAGTGCTTAGACTATTCATAGTAAATGCTAGTTGATTTTGTTGCCTTTGTGTTGGTGGTACTAAAGATGTGTAACGATGTGGCCATTTATAAAGTAGGGTCTCTTTCTGGGCACAGGAGACAAGAATAATAAAACTGATATTTTTTGAGGAATTACTAGGGGCAGGTAGTGAACTAGCATCTATATTATATTAAATAATTTACTATCAGCCTTAATATTTTGATTTTTTTCTTTTTTCAACTTCACCCATGGCATGTGGAATTTCCTGGGCCAGGGATTGAAACTGAGCTGGAGCTGCAACTTACACCACAGCTGCAGCAATGCTGGATCCTTAACTCACTGCATCAGGCCAGGATCAAATCAGCACCTCCACAGAGACAAACCAGACCATTAACCACTGCACCACAGTGGGAACTCCTTAATATTTTTAAATCTGTCACCATTACTTATTATTTATTCTAGCACAGTAGCTGGCATAGGGAAAATATACAATATACCTTTTTCTGAATTGAGGGATACCGTTAGGTGTATTTGAATCCTAATAGCTTTTATGAACATCTGCAAAGAACTTTTACAAGACAAGGGAGGATATAATACTAGCAAAGAACAGAACTTCAAAATTCTGTTAGAAAACCTTAATGACAAATCCCTGTAAAGGGGTTCGAGCACAAAAGTGAGCACCAAGGCACTAGGGAATCACACAATTCTACTATTGTCTGTGGTAAATCGGTATCAGTATTCACCAAAGTTGTTTCCTTGTACAGGAAAAGAAAAAGAGGAATGATTTCTGAATCATTCTTCCAACTACGGAAATGATTTTAATTACCAATTCATCTGTTGGCAGACTCTTCTGGCAAATATACCTGCAACTAGGAAAGATAACAAATGAACCAATTCCTTGCTCCAGTGCTGACACTGATAGTGCTTGCTGAATTTGCTCTCAGAAAAGAATCCTGGGCAACAATAGATCTGGCACTCCATTCGAGGAATTTGTCATGTCGTTGACATGTTCAGCCTCCATTGTCCACACCATCCCGACAGCAGGTCCTTTATATTTCAAAGAAATTGCAGTCTGAATTAATATAATTAGAATGTAACTGCTATTCACTGCACAGACTCTTCATTTCCAGGAGTACAGATCTGATAGCGCGTCTGTGCTCCAAATCTTTCCAGTGATGGCTGGAGGGGAGCAAGCAGATAATAAAATGACAGAACAGACCCTCTTTCATCAGCCTCTTTAAGTACCAACTAATGGAAATATAGGAGGAGAAGAAAACTGTCCTGTCTTTGGCATATCTAAACAGAAATATTTGTCAAGTTTACCAGTCTATATAGCACTTTTATGAAGTAGGTAGTATGAGCACCCTATAAAGTAGGGTCTCTGCAGTAAGAAAAAGAAATAAGAAAGCCAGTTATATGAAGGAGAGTGGATAATTTCTGGATAGAATTATAGAATTAAAAGGTGGTTGGAAAACATTCATTCACTACTACTTCTCTTTGAACAGTCATTGCTATTAACCAAGCAATTATTACCAAGTAAACAACCTGAACGCTAGATTCTTTTTTTTTTTTTTTTGTCTTTTTGCCTTTATGTAGAGCCGCACGTGCGGCATATGGAGGTTCCCAGGCTAGGGGTCTAACAGGAGCTGTAGCCGCCGGCCTTCGCCACAACCACAGCAACGTGGGATCCGAGCCGTGTCTGCAACCTACACCACAGCTCACGGCAAAGCCGGATCCTTAACTCACTGAGCAGGGCCAGGGATCGAACCTGCAATCTCATGGTTCTTGGTCGGATTCGTTAACCACTGAGCCACGAAGGGAACTCTGAGTGCTAGATTCTTGACTATCATTCTTTGTCATTATTATTCTTCTATAAATGGTTTGACTATCAATATGGTGGAAACCGATATCAGCATCTTTTTTTTTTTTGGAATCCGATTTATTTACATTCTCTCAAATAAGTTAACATTCTCACCTTGAAGGATTCATTGACTTATCAATGTGTAGACTCACCGCCTCACTTCCGCAGAGTATGGTGTTGTTTATCCTTATGTATGTCAGGGACTGAATGTTTGTGTTCCTTCAAAATTTTTATGCTGAAGTCCTAACACCTCAATGTTCTGATGTGTTAGAACAGTGGAGGGAGGATTTTGGAAGTTTATTAGGGTTAGAAGCAGCCTTGTGTTTGTGGCCCCATGATGGAGTTAATGACCTTGTAAGTAAAGGAAGAGTACCAGAGAGCTCTCTACCTCCATTCTCTCGCTGTCTTCTCCCTGTCTCTGTCTCTGTGTCTCTCTGTCCCCTTTTCTCTCTGTTTCTCTCTCTCTTTTTCTCTCTCCCCCTCTCTGCAGTGTTAAGGGCATGGGGACAAAGTGCAATCTGCAAGCCAAGAGGAGAGCCCAGAAACCGGTTGGGCTGGTACCTTGATCTTGAACTGCCCAGGCTCCAGAAGTGTGAGAAGTAAATTAGTGTTGTTTAAGCACCCATCCCACACTACAGTATTTTGTTGTGGTAGACCCAGCTGGTGGACAGTGCATAGGGCTCATTTGTTATCAGGCATCAAGAAGGGATCATGGTTTTGATTTTCTTGTTTTTCTCAGAAGCATCTATCAGTCTTTAGCTGGAATTCTGTATCAGAAATTGCAATACTAGAAAAATGGAGGTGGGTAATGTAGTACAAAAATAGGGCCACGGTTTATGAGAGAAGTTTTCGACAGAGGAATATCAGTGCCCCTTTCATTTTAAACCAAATATGTGGTATAAACTAAAAGCGTTATATTAAAGAGCTGTGTAGCCTATTGGTTGGGTTGGGGGTGAGGGAAGGGCTTGTTTGATGTTGCCTGAATCCCCTCAGATACACTGAATCAGAATCTTACCTGTGGGGCTCAAATTGTTCGAGTTGAAAACCACTCCAAGTGCTCTGATGCACCCCAGACTTTTTTTTTTTTTTTTCTTTTGGCTATGTCTGTGGCATGCGGAAGTTCCCAGGCTGCAGTTTGAATACAAGCCACAGCAGTGACCTGAGACATAGCAGTGGCAACACTGGATCTTTAACCACTAAGCCATCAGGAAACTCCATTGATGCACCACAAAATTCATACCCACAGACCTGTCTCTTTCAGAGATATAGTATTCACGCTTACTTCCTGGATGTATCTTCCTATCGATGTTGTGTGTGATTTTAAAGTTGGATACATTTAATTTCTGTCATCTATTCAAGAAGTTTTGGGCTGGTAGTTTTTATAGGAGCTTACCAGAACATCTGTCAGACCCCCACCCGTCTATGTACATGCCCCTTCCCTTTTGCTGTCACTACCCTTGTTTATATTCTCAGTCTGTGTGTTCTTAGAGTTGCAATCTCAGAGTTTCAGGCAATTTACTTTGCAAAGAATGCTATATGGATTTATATTTTAATGTGAAAAATCCTATAATAAAGAAATGCCTCTCCCTCCAATGCATTTAGTTTTTCTTTGCTTTTTTTTTTTTTTTTTGGCTTTTTAGGGCCACACCTGTGGCATATGGATGTTCCCAGGCTAGGGGTCAAATCGGAGCTGTAGCCACTGGCCTACACCACAACCACAGCAGTGCTAGATCCAAGCTGTGTCTGCAACTTACACTGCAGCTCATGGCAATGCCAGATCCTTAACCCACTGAGTGAGGCCAAGGATTGAACCCGCATCCTCATGAATACTAGTCGAGTTTGTAACCCACTGAGCCACAATGAGAACTCCATGTTTATCTTATTACTCTGGATGTTTAATAATAGGATTGTGTGTTATAAACACACATTTAAATATCAAATATATGCACAGATGGAAACTCTCAAGCTTGCAGGAAAGGCCCATCTTCTGAACATAGGTGCTCACCGGGACCTGTCTCTCTTTTCTCTATAGAATATGAATGTCAGATTCGAGTGCAGAAGGAGCTTAGGGAATTTTTGTCCCTGGCCCCCTAACTTCCACCAGCTGCTGGCTCTGACATTGTCATTTTGATTTTTAGTGACCTTAAGAGAAATCTCAATGGGGGTGTGTAGGAAGTGGACTGGGAGGGGAAAGTTTCCATTGTTTGACCAGATTGTGGGATAGACTTGTCATGTGGAAAACAGCTTGCTTTATCCAAGGAAGGTAATAGTGACTCCCAGGACCCAGGCTGCCCATCACATCCCAGAGGACTTTGTTCTGAGGTTTACAGACTAAACTGATTGGTAATAAATTAAGTATAATGAACAATAATTTTAAATGTAACAATAATTTTCCAAAAGGGAATTGTTTTTAATTGTAAAAAAGTACACATCCTTGGAAAACTATGAGGGGATAAAGGGGGAAAATAAAAAAATTAAAAAAGGGAAAAAGTTTAGGCTAAGGTGCTGATTTTAGAATCAGATGTGGGTCAAAATCTACCCTACTGAATATATACCCTTCTTAAATTAATACTATTATTATCAGGAATTAGATTTAAGTTATGTCTGTTTTCATAATTTATAAACTGAAATCCCCTAATTCTTTTGCCTTAAGCTTACAAGTGTTTTTCCTAGTTTGTAAGAATTATTAAAAATATATATATGGACATGGAAACAACACTCACAAGAAGGTAAGAAGTCTTTGTGGGAATGTATTATTTTATTATGGTATTTTTGTCTTTCCAGAAAACTCGATGAAGAATGGCAGTTTTATATGTAAAACAGTAGTTAGCCTTTATGTGGATGACATTTTCCTAAAAGCCTAGAAGTATTTCACATTTACAGAAAAACACCCTGTTCCCAAGTTGGATCTGATTAAAATTCAAATCTATATTAACATCTCATTACTTTTTGCAAAAAGTGAATGCCATGCTTAATGGAAAATGCTTAATGTCTACCAGTTACGTTTTTGTGAGTTCCTTAACAAGGCTGTCTGGGGAGCCAGGAGGGCTGGGTCACAGCTACATCCTTGTTAAAACAGTCAGCTGGCGTGAATGCTGGCCCTTAGTTTTTCCTTCCTTTCCCCTCTCCCATCCCTACATTGTTTCAGCTGCCAGCCTCCCATTTTTCTCTGAAGCTAGGAACAGGGAAGGGCAAAAATGACTTTGAAAGAATAACATTTATTTCTGTGGACTTAAATAGAACGCTCAACACAAAACATCCTGTGTTTTCTTTTAATTGATGACACTGACTGTAGTAATGAGTGAACTACAACCTGGGACTTGCTGTTCATACAGACATTGTTTTTATCACAGACCCCTGGATCAAGGGAAAGTTGCTACTTAAAACAACCTGGTCCCATGCCCCAGGGGCTCCTTGACTCCTTTTCCTGCTGTGCCTTTTCTTCTCTCCATTGTACTTATCACCTTCTAACATGTGTTTATTATGCTTTTTGTTTATTCTCTGACTCCTCCGGCCATAAAGGAAACTCCTGATAGCAAGGATCTCTGTATTTTGCTCATTGTTGGATTCTTTGTTCTAAAAACAGTGCTTGGCACAAAGTAGGTGCTCAATGAATATTTTCAGCATGAATGGATGCAGCAATTTCTTCCTTGGTGTCCTTTCTCATTCAGTTATGAGGAAAATAACTGGTAAAAATATGATACAGAAGTACTATGAAAAGTTCTCATCGTGGCTCAATGGTAATGAACCCAGCTAGTATCCATGAGGACGCAGGTTCAATCCCTGGTCTCGCTCAGTGGGTTAAGGATCCGGCATTGCCGTGAGCTGTGGTGTAGGTTGTAGATGTGGCTCAAATCTGGTGTTTCTGTGGCTGTAGCATAGTCTGGAAGCTACAGCTCCAAGTGGACCTGTAACCTGGAAACCTCCATATGCTGCGGGTATGGCCCTAAGAAGACAAAAAAAAAAAAGGAAAAATAAAGAAAAATACCATGAATGTAGTATATTTATACCTAGTAGATGTATTTGAAAGTATAGCTGTTTTGGAGTTTACATATCTTAGTTGGTAAAGAAAGAATACAAGAGTTGGATAAAAGAGAAACATCTTCTTGTCACTCTGTCCTCTTACTTTGCTGTATTTTTCTTTAAAGCCTTCATGCCCCAACATGATGTAAATTTCTTTGCATATTGCTTACTACCCCTTACTAGAATGTAAGCCTTTTAAGGGCAGGAGCTTATGTATTTCATTCACTGCTATGGCGCTATTGCTTAGATCAGTGTCTGGCACAGAGTAAGTCCTTAGCACATATTTAGTGAATAAATGAGTATTTGGATGAGTGTTGTAGACTATCCAGGTTTGACCCTGGTTCCACAGGGACTCTACAGCGTGACTGAACACTCAGACCTTGGTACCTCTGAAGTGGATGGTGGGTAGGAAGAGGAGAAAGGGAAAAAGACAACCAAGATGACACTAATATTTTAAGTTTCCCATTCATAATGAAAAAGGCATCCCACTCATTATATATATATAGTGCATAGTATGAGTCTAGAGACTGTGGTTTGGATCCTGGACCATCCATCTATTTTCAGAATAAATTGAAATAATTTCTTCATTTCTTGATGTCACATTTTAATTGTTTGTAAAACTAAAACAATGTTACCTGATTCATGGCTCTAGGGGGAGGAGAGAAAGAACCTGACACACAAGAGCTGGCTAGTAAATGTTTGCTGTTATCAAATCATCACCATCCAGGAGCTGGCATGTGGACTAAACCTGTGGCTTGCTTTTTGTAAATACAATTTTATTGGAATACAGCCATGCCCATTGATTTTCTTATGGTCCATGGCTGCTTTCTCACTACAACAGCAGAATTGTGGAGTTACAAGAGATTGCGTTGTCCACAAAGCCTACATTTTTCACTCTTTGGACCTTTAGAGAAAAAGTTTGTGAACTTTGATCTAGAAGATGGTTTATCAACAATGTAACTAAGCCCATGGTCCAGCAAAGTGTGGCCCATGGACCAGTGTGATTCACAAAGTAGTTGTTACTGATCCATGACAAGCGAAGTACAGAGACTGACCAAAGTATTTAGAAACGTCTGTAACAATTTGATGTGCTGTTGACATCCAAATGCATGATTTTGGTATATACAAAAGTCTTGGTTTATGATAGACTGGAAATTAAAAAAAAAAAAAATCCTTGGCCCTTCCATTGGAATAGAATCTGGTGTTTTGTAATGGGATTTTTGTTGTATTGGTAACTTAGTAAGACATATTCATGTGGTTTCAGATGAGAACATCTGGGGCCCCATCAGGTGGGAGTGACAAACAGGTCCTGAGATTGCAACTGCCCTGGAAAGGTTGCAGAGTGAGCCCATTAATAACGTCAGGCAAATGGATTTCACATGCAGATGGATAGGCAGCCACAGTTCACTTATCAGCTAATATAGTCGCAATGTGTTGTTTCATATCTGAGAGAAGGCAACCATCTCAGGATATTATGTGTGTCTTACACACATATATAAATGAATTCTTTTGGAGGTAAATGCATTTTAAGCTGATAATCCATCTTCTCTGAACAGTAAGCCAACGACTTTCCTGGAAATCTAGCAAAACAACAGTTCTCTGACCAGCCTTATGCTTTGTTGCATGTACACTTAAAAAAGCAGACTGACTTTTTCCTTTTCTGTTTTAGAATCGGTTCCAAACAGTAATGCCTGCCAGAAAAAACAGACAAACTCTCAGGAACAACAATGCCCATTATGTGTGGGGTGGAAGCTGCCAGACTTTGATTTTTGGCCAGACATTAACCCCTTTGGTGTCTTAGGGGGGAAATGACAAGTCTGAATCCAGACACTTCTAGGATTTTACAGTCACTTTTGGTGTGAGAGCAGGCGATTTACAATGATTTGTGCAAAAAAGGACAATGTGAGAAGGAAGTGCAAGTTCAAGGCCACCTCTCCTTGTTTCCTGAATTCTGCCATGACATTCTGGCAAGTGGACACAGATTTGATGGCTTCTGCTTTTCCCTTTGTAGACCTGCTGGTCATGGGTGAGAAGCACAGTGCTCTTACCACCTGCCCCACCTGTGTTTTCAGCCGGGTGTCACCAGGAAAAGGGCCACTTCTGCACTCTCAGAGGAAGACATGTGGCCACTATTTATAGTAAAGCTGCTGGAAAAGAGATTTCCTGCAAACCCTTTTGTGATCATTTTCTTTCCCTCTGTCATACACCCCATAGGCTGACAGGCTATATCCTATTTTGAGGGCTCAGATAAGCAGAGAGCAATGCAATTTATAGTAGGAGTGATTATATGTGTATATGTTCTTGTACATATGTGCATATTTCATTTTTTCTTTTACTTACTCTTTGAGATATATTGATAGTCTTCTATGCCAAGGCTGGAGATACTAAGCTAATTACAATCATAATAGCTACCATTTATTGAGAGCTTATTGCATGTCAGTATCATGTTAAACATTTTACATACACGTACTTTCATTCACTTAATCCTTTAAAAAAACTGTTTGAAATAGCCCCATTTTGTATATTAGTAAATTAAGTGCCAAAAAAGTTAAGAGCACATGGCTAATTAATGCCAGAGGTAGGATTCTCTTCCAGATCTGTTTGCTTTAAAATCCATTTCCTAGAATTCCCTGGTAGCCTAGTGGCTAAGGTCTGGTGCTGTCACTGTTGGGGAACTTCCACATGCCACAGGCAGGGCCAAAAAAAAAAAAAAATCCAAAACAAAAAACCAATTTCCTCATTCATTTTGCTGAATTGCTTTCGTAAAAATGAATACAGATATAAAAAGGCATTTATTTAATTTATTGCAGTTTGCATTCTAGTTGGGAAGAAGTTCATGTGATGCACAAAATACCATAATCATAAACCTAATTCTCTTCAAGAGTGGGAGAAGGGGAGAGAGGGTTAGAGTAAGGTCTTAGAGAGAAAGTAGTACTTGAGTTATGCCTCTATGGAGTGGGATATTCATGGGGGCCAAGGGGGAGAGGTTCAGTTGGGTATGCTTTGTTGTGTAGGAAGAGACCTGGACTTTTCAGAGGCAAAGAGACCTCTGACTTATAGAGTGATTCTGTGATGCAGCGTCATGAAAACAGCAGTGAGAGATTCTTTGAAGTTGCTTCCCCGCTTACCATGTCCATATCACTGTCCTCTTTGTTCTCATGGCATTGTTGTGCCTTACTAAAAGGGGTCACAGGGAGAAAGTGAATTCAGCCTGGGTAAGTCAGAGGTGGTAATGGCTGTTATGGAGACTACAGGAAAGAGAAATAAAGGTAACCTGTCTCTCTGTTCACTGCAAGGGCTGAACTCTTATGGGAGGACCGTTTCAAGGCTGAAGGTATCAACCAGCCCTGGACATGAAAATGCAGGCTTTGGCTGTGTTTTAGTACTGAGTGAAGGAAAAAAGGGACTTGGTTTTCTTCAATTGTGTTGTTTGACCCTGAAGGGCCTGGCTGCCTAGTTCTGTCACCAGAGATACAGGAACAGATAAAGAACAGAAATAGCATCCATACACAGCCCTGCATGAAGATGACTGTGTTAAAAGGAAGGCCTGAACACTGGGAAATAAAGTGATCACCTATTCAGTCCCAGCCAGGGAAGAAATCCAGCTCAAAGGAAAGAAGAACGATAGCCTTATAACCAGATTCTTCTGAGCCTTGGGCTGTGCTGTTTAGAACAAATAAAAATGCAGTCAATGGAGATGCAACCCATATTGTTGGCCACCCTAGCATCACAATTTTTTAATGTTTTGTTTTTAGAAAGTTGAGATTTTGCAATTTGGGGGGGGCTAAGATTTTGGACCAGAATGACCACTGCCCTGTTCATTTACAGTAATAATTCTTTGTTTTGTGCTTATTTTAAAAAGCAATACTGGGGAGTTCCCATCGTGGCTCAGCGTAAATGAATCTGACTAGTATCCATGAGGACTCAGGTTTGATCCCTGGCCTCCCTCAGTGGATTAAACATTGCTGTAAGCTGCGGTGTAGGTCGCAGACGTGACTCGGATCTACTGTTGCTGTGGCTGTGGAGTAGGCTGGCGGCTATAGCTCTGATTCAACCTGTAGCCTGGGAACCTCCTTATGCTGTAGGTGTGGCCCTAAAAAGACAAAAAAATAAAAATAAAAAGAGATACTGAGCTTTCCTATATTCATTGCCAGGTCCTCCCAGCCTCTAAATCTTTCTATAAAATTCTTCCTCTCTAGTCTTTAAATATATCCTGCCACTGAATATGATCATGGGGTATTTACATGCATCCTTGTCTATTGTATCAAAAGATCATGAAAAAAATGCCCATCATTAAAGCCCCAAAGTGATTGGATTGGCATAGGGACTGGGGATGGGGCTGGCATGGGAGAGAGGCTCTGACTCTGAGATTTCATGGAATCCAAAACAATAGGACAGCTGCTTTTCTATAAACAGATTATTATTATTATTTCTACCTAGACAGCTTGATAGCAGCCATTATCTTCTTTCTGGGTGTCTTATCAAGTTCCGGCTGCGTGCAGCATGGGTGATAAGGAATGAGAAATGTCACCCGTGGGATTGCCAAGGATTATTTCTATGCACTGCTGTTCAGCAACAGCCAATCCCTTAGAACTGAAAGTAGCCCTATTGTTCACGCCGGGCAGTTGCTATTCTGATGACACCAAGAGAGCAGAAAGAGGATGTAGTTGCCATTGTATGAAAGATTGAAATTTCATTACTCTCAGCTAAAGTTCAAGCAGTCTTGATTTTGAAAAGCGGAATCATCATGGAATATCTTTGAAGAGAGAGAAGACAAGGGAAGGAAAGAAGAATAAAATGAGCTCAGGTCTTTTCAGGACTATGAGGGAGTATTAAAAAAAGAGAGCAAGCGAGAGAGAAAAGTATAATACTTTCAATCATTGGAACTTAAAATGCCAGGCATATAAGCCTCTAAGGAATTGAATATCATCATATAACCATTACCTGTGATCCAATTATTTAATGTAAAGACTCAATCCTGCATATTATTCACCAAAAAAAAAAAAAAGTCAACGTACTGGATTTCTGTTTAATTGTCTCCGTTTCATTCTGAGTTCTTGGATGAAATTAATCTGTTGATATTGAAAGTTTTTCTTGTGATTCTTAGTGAAAGTAAAATAAATGTTTGATTATAGATGTAGATGTGCTAGCTTTAAATATTTGGGGAAAAATACAATCTTATTGTATTTTTGTCACAGTAGCTCAGATTCCCAAACTTTTATCTTCCTAGAGAAAGGACTGCATTAGAAAAAGAAAAACAGAAAAAAAGCAAAAACTGAAGTATATGACTAATCTCAACTATGTTCGTATAGAATTTCCTCCCTAAGTGTTCAGAGTACTTAAGTCATCTTTATACACAGTTTTAGGGTCATGCTGATATTATAATGTAAGCTGCTTGGAAGTGAGCCAAATAAGAATTTCCAACATTTTAAGTCACTGTTCTGAAATTGGAATTTCAAATGAATAAAATGCTTTGCTCTTAAACCAACAGCTTTTGAAATGAGATTTCAGTTGTGGCATCAAGATGGAGAGTGGGAGGGGGTTGAGAAGGTGAAGAGCAAAGATAGGGCACAGAGGGAGCCAGGGGGGTTGGGGAAAGGGGAAGGAGCTGATTCCCTTGAGGCAAGTGAGCTGGGGAGGGCAAGACTTACTCTCCATGTTTTTACAACACTTCGGACAGCGCAAGTCTCAGGAGGTATTTGTTAAATAAATTAGTTACAGGTGTGTAGAAAATATGGCTTCAGTGTTACTGTATCCAAAGGAAGATTCTCCTAACTAAACAAGGTACTTTAATTTTTTTGGCTATTAAGCCTCTATTAGGAAGCCTAGAGCATCTACAGCTTGGACACGCATGAGTTATCTGGGGATCTTGATAAAACCCACATTCTAATTCAGTAGGCCTGGGAGAGGGTCTGAGATTCTGCATTTCTGTGATGCTGCCCCAGGATGCTGATGCTACTGGTCCATGGAATGTACCCTGAGTAGCAACGTACTAGGGTAATACATGGGGGAGGTGGGTTGAGGATCATGAACTTGAGTTCTGGTTTCTGGTATTAACTGTCTGTGTTTTCAAGCCAATGGATTCATTTTCGTAGCCTTAGTTTCCCCATCTATATAATGAGTGGGTTACATCCACATAATTTCTAGGGTTCTTACAGACAATATTTTTAAATGAAAGGAGGAAAGGAAGGGAGGGGGGAGGGGGAAGGGGGGAGGGAAGGAAAGGAAAGGGAAGGGAAGGAAAGGGAAGGAGAAGAAAGGAGGGACTGAAGGAAGGAGGGAAGGAAGGAAGGAGGGAGGGAAGGAAGGAGGGAGGGAAGGAAGGAGGGAGGGAAGGAAGATGGAGGGAGGGAGGAAGGAAGAGAGGAGGGAAGAATTTAGAGAATGCCCAGTTGGTCTCTAGAAATCCTAAGGAGGCTGAATTATTTCCTTCCAAAGTGCACAGATTCTTTGGCATATTTGAATTGTGATTCAGCTGATTTTTGATTTCTGAGTAATTTTCCACTATAATTTCTTTTATCCTTACTAATAATTTTTGTGGAGTGCTTACTATTTTCTTGATGCAATGCTGTGTTGGGAACACAAAAATGAGTAAACTGTCATAATTTATTATCAAATGCCTAGCCTGATTAACTGAGAAGCTTTCCATACTGAAGATAATAATCAGTTAATCAATGCAAATGTCAAACATGTGTGTTAATATGCTAGTCCCCCACCCTTGGTGATATATTACTGGCTACAGTAGAATGCCTGCAAAGATGGCCACTTCTCCAACTCTCCTTGTATCCATCCTCTTTGCTCTGTGATTTTCCAGCTGATCATATCAAAAGGTGGAATTTCTTTCCCCATCCCTGATTTTGGGCTGGCCTTTAGACTTGCTTTGGCTACTAGAATTCAGTGCAAGGAATGAAGTTCCAGTTCTGAGTCCTGGCCTCAAGAGGCTGTCCCCACTTTTGTTTCCTCTCTCAGATCTCTACTGCTGCCACAAAGTACAAGCCTGGGTTAGCATCCTGGAAGCATCACAAGGAGTGGCCAGCTGTGCCAGCTGAGGCCAGCCGAGACCAGTCTACAGCAAGTCATCCCACAGGTAAGTGCGAAAGCTCTATCAAGAGCAGTAGAGGTTCTCACCTAGTCCTCTGCTGACCACAGATGTACAAGTGAACTCAACTGAGATGAGAACTGTCCAGCTCATCCATAAACTTCTGAGCAATAGTAAGTGCTTATTAAGTCTGCTTAGTTTAGGGGCACCTTGTTAGGCAGCACAGTTAATTGGTATGATAGCCTTCTGACACTGAACTTTTTTTTTTTAACTTAATGGATTTTATTTCAGTTATAGGTGTGCATAAATCAATCACAAGTCAATTTGACAGATTTTGTGTCCCAAACCCACAGTTTATCCCCCCACCCCCCAGATTGTCTTATTTGAAAAACCAAGGTTTTCCAAAGTCTGTGAGTCATTGTTTGTTCTGCAAAGAGGTTCATTGTGTCTTTTTAGTTTCCACATGAAAGCGGTAGCATTGGGTGTTGCTGTCTAATTGACTGGTTTCACTTCGCATGATAATTTCTAGGTCCATCCATGTTGCTATAAATGTTGGTAATTCGTTCCTTTTAATGGCTGAGTAATATTTCATTGTGTGTATGTACCATATCTTCCCTATCCACTCCTCTGTCGATGGGCATTTAGGTTGTTTCCATGACCTGGCTATTGCACAGAGTGCTGCAATGAACACTGGAGTACATGTGTCTTTTCGAGTCATGGACTTCTCTGGATGGATGCCCAGGAGTGACACTGAACTTTGATTTAGATAAATGGTTCTAATTTGGGTTCTCCCTGGAAGATATTAGGAGAACTGTTACAGGAGAGGTATGAACTTTTCTACCTCTTCCATATTTTTAAGCTGCCTCTCACTCGCAAAAAGGGAAGAACTTAGCTTGAATTGTGTTTTATTTTACTGATAAAAGAAAGATGTACACAATGATGACAGCAAATGCTAAGTTGAGAGACTGAAGCACAAGGTAACATACATGCATATGCCTTTTCTAAAGGAAGCATTAAAGACAGAGCCAAGATAAGAAATCAGAAAAGGAATGTTTGAGGCCTGGTTTTGCCATGTGTGTATGTTATCAGGAGCGTCTGTCTCCTTTGCGGCATCCAGGTATGACTATAGCTGCCTGCCTTCCTTCAAATGTGACCATGTGTTAATTTATTGTATTCTACTTTTACATAATAGTATCCAGTAATTATTGAGAAGTTGTAATTCCCTCTATAAGTATAATAATAACTAACTTATGTGCATTTTACAGTTTTAAAATTGCTTTTATAGAAATTACCTCACTTTGATTCTCTTGCTGCTTTGAAATACATACCTTTATTTTCTCATTTTGCAAAATGAGGAACTACTGTTGTTTTCTAAATGGAGGTATTTCCAAAGCTGATATCTTGACAGACTTGCTAAGACAAGAATCCCATCATTTTTTTTGAAATTAGTAATAAATTTTATTTTATTTTTCATGAGCACAGTACAATATTATTTTTTTTTTCTTATGTGACTTGCTTTTAATTTTTTTTATTTTTACATTATATCTGGTTTACAGTTTTCTATCAATTTTCCAACTATACAGCATGGTGACCCAGTTACACATACATATATAGATTTATCACAAGTGATTAGACATAGTTCCTGATGCTATACAGCAGGATCTCCTTGCTTTTCCATCCCAAAGGCAATGGACTACAACTATTAACCCCAGACTCCCCTACCATCCCACTCCCTCCCCACCCTCTTGGCAACCACAAGTCTGTTCTCCAAGTTCGTGATTTTCTTTTCTGTAGAAAGGTTCATTTGTGTAGTATATTAGATTCCAGTTATAAAGATATCATATGCTATTTGCCTTTCTCTTTCTGACTTACTTCACTCAGTATGAGGGTCTCTAATTCCATCTATGTTGCTGCAAATGGCATTATTTTATGCTTTTTTATGGCTGAGTAGTATTCCATTGTGTATATATACCATATCTTCCTAATCCAATCATCTGTCGGTGGACATTTGGGTTGTTTCCATGTCTTGGCTATTGTGAATAGTGCTGCAGTGAACATGCGTGTGCAAGTGTCTTTTTCAAGGAAAGTTTTGTCCAGATATATGCCCAAGAGTGGGACTGCTCAATCATGTGATAGTTCTATGTATAGTTTTCTAAAGTACCTCCATACTGTTTTCCATAGTGGTTGTAACCGCTTACATTCCCACCAACAGTGCAGGAGGTTTCCCTTTTCTCCACACCCCCTCCAGCATTTGTGGACTTATTAATGATGGCCATTCTGACTGGTGTGAGGGGTATCTTGTGGTAGTTTTGATTTGTATTTCTCTAATAATCAGTGATGCTGAGCATTTTTTCATGTGCTTCTTGGCCGAATCCCACCATTTTGGAGATTTTATTTTTTAAAGAGTCAAACCTGGTGAGTAGATCAGATCTCAGCATTTATTATCAAGGAGATAACTCATTTATAGTTACAATTTTTTTATAACAGCTCTTGTTTATGAGGTACCATTCTTTATTTCTCCACGACATGTTTAAAATAAGAGAAAGATAACTGTTACCCTGAAATTGCAACTTGGCTAGTATTTATATTCTTAAGCCATCAGAGTATCTATTTAATAATGTTGATGAACTAAGCACATAATTAAATTATCATCAATGCCTGAACCATGAATTTTTATTTTTGATTATGTAGTTGTGTTGCTGAAAGTGTAGATACTAGGCTCAGATGGTTTCTGTATGAAATATGTCTAATGGCTTAAATGTCTGGTGAATATTGCCTGATCTCTGACCAATGATTTAAATTTTACCCACCATTACAAGTCTTACAAGGCAGAGCTATTTTTTCTGTTCTGCATAATTTTAAGTGCTATACTTATTTTGACCATAACTTATAACTGTTCCAGCATCACATTTTGATAGTGTGAAGGAGAGTAGCTATTGTGACATTGTAATAGCTGCCATTTACGGAGCGCTTACTGTGGGAGAGCCAATACTCTAAGTATTTAACTCAGTTCTCACAACAGCCCATTAAGATGAGATCTGTTATTATCCCCATTTTACAGACAAGGGAACTGAAGCACAGGGAGATTAGGTAAATTGCCCAAAGTCATAGAGCTAGTGAATGATAGAGCTGGATTTTTTTAGCTCAGGTCATTTGAGTAGCAAATTCCTCTACAGTATTTCTTGTGCTATAAGATTGTCTTTAAATCAGATACCAAGAAAAATGATATGTGTCAGTTTAGCCATCACAGTGCTACATCATCAAAAATCGTGAGTATTCACGAGAAATCTGGGTACTATGAACTCCCTTGCAGAAATCTCTCAGTAATCAACCTCCAGTAGGATGTTTCTCTATGTGCTAGACGTGTAGAAGATGTAAAAGAAAAAGAAGAAATTCTTCCTCTTAATGAACCTGAAGATTTATAGGGGTGGATGATGGTTTTGGAGGGTTGGGAGGATAGAGTTGGTTCTGTAAGGTCTGAAGGTCATAGTGAACAGGCAAGGGATAGTAGTCCTTGAAATTACTTCATTTCTGGATCATCAGATTTTGGCTGGTCTGCCAGTATTTGAAACATGGGCAGGCTTGTCTCTTATCCAAGCTACTAAAATTGAGAAAGCACTGGGCTACTCCACAATTTGTTCTCACAGTCCTATTGACCACATCTCATGGTTTCTATTTACTTCCAGGTCCACCCAAATGTAGAAATCAAACCCTTCATAAAAGTTTCCACCAGAGAGCCAATCCATACTAGTTATAGGTTGAATTGTGTACTGCAAAAAGTTATATGTTAACATCCTAACCCCTAGTGCTCAGAATGTAACCTTATTTGGAAACAGAGTTGTTGCAAATGCCATTAAATTAAGATGAAGTCATACATATGTGGGGCTGAACCCCTAATCCGGGATAACTGGCATCCAGATTTAGATACAGAGACAAGGAGAACCCTTTGTACGATGAGGGCAGAGATCAGAGTGAGGCTTCTAACGCCAAAGACCACCAATGATTGCCAGCAAACCACCAGAGTCTTGGGACGAGGCATGGAACAGATCCTTTCCTCATAGCCAGAAGGAACCAGCTTGACTGACACCTTGATCTTGGACATATAACCTCCAGAACTGTGACAAAAAATTTCTGTTCTTTATCTATTCAGCTTGTTGTACTTTGTTGTGATAGCTCTAGTAAAACATGTTCTGAGTTGGGTATATTTTACTGAAGATATTTGGAGGGAGGCATGCCACGGGGAGGGATCACATCACACAGCCCACAGCATCCACCCTAATTAAATTGCCCCATCCCTCCCTCCACCCTCTTTCCTTCTTATTTCCTCCATTCTGGGTTAATGTCTAAATACTCAGCTTCAAATTTGTCTTGCTATTTTTTTTTTTTTTCAGAGTGACTTCTCCCTTCCTCTGAAATTATAGCAACAACCAACACCAGGTCCTAAGGCTCAGCTTCTAGCCCAACCATTAATCAAAGCACATGTCAAACACAAACAGTCCATTCACTTAGAGGAATTCCTGTGCCAGATATTACAGTAAGAACATTTTCTAGTTGGTGTGGTTTCCAATCTTGGCTCTGCTACTTACTAGATGTATGCAATTGAACAAGTTACTTCACCTCTCTAAAATGTGGAGAAAATAACAGCCGCCAATGTCTTTCTGAAGTTTAGGTGCCCCCTCAAACAGACTCTGAAGCAGACTTGTGTGAAAGATGGTGGGTTGGGGAAGGCTCCCAGGAACAGCACAGTAAGGGAGTGAGTGGAGCAGAAAGGGGCAGAGTGAGAAGTTGACATGCAATGCTGGTACAGTTGGGGCCTCAGCCCTTCCCAGGGGAACTGTGGAGCTGGATAGTCCTTCATTGTGATCTCATATTAAGGCCAGTGGCCTGAGACTTTGTCTCCTCTCTCCCACAGCAACAAGTCATTGAAGTGAGCTACCTCTAGTCAGGGGTCATAACCTTTGGTGAGGTAGTTCCCTGTGGCTGAAAGCAATTTTTTGAGAGCAACTTGGCTCTGAGTGGTCAGTCACAAGCGCTGTCTTGGTAGCTGGGGAATGGATGTCTTGGCTGTCTGTCTGTCCTGCAGACAGTTTCCAGGTGACACACCATAGCATTCACTACAGGGTGATTGGGAGCATGAAATAAATTAATAGACAAAAACACTTGGAACAGTACCTGGAGTGTGATAAGTGCTGTGTACATGACAGCCATCTTGCACTCGAGGACCACATTAGCATCTTGTAGCTTTATGTAGTTACATACAGTCCACTGAATAATTTCACATGGATTTTGATTCTTGTATTTTTGGCTGTGCTCATGGCATGCAAAGCTTCTAGGTTAGGGATTGAACCTGCATCATGGCAGTGATGACGCTGGATCCTTAACCCAATAATCCACACAGGAACTCCTGGATTTTGATTCTTATGGAGATCCTGTAGGTGAGTGAAGCAGACATTTCATCTAAAATGCTTTTGATGAGGAGATGGAAGCTCAGAGCAGTTAAATGCCCTGCTTACTGCCATTACTAGCAGAAACCTGGTCCTTCCCCCCATTTTTAATTTACTCTTCCATATTTGCAACCACAGTTAATTTTTGAAGTCACAAGTTCCCATGTGTAGGCTCAGTCTTGCCAACTCTAATCTTAGGACAGACTTTTTGAAGGATTTATAATTCCCCTTTCTAATACCAGGATTCAGCATTCATGATCCTGTGGTTGGCTTGGCCTTATCTTGAGCCATGATGACCTTGCAAAGTTGGTCAATGGAGTGAATGCATTTCGCCAGGGGAGGTTGGCCAGCTGGCTGTTAGATCCTTTGTGCAGTAGCCTTTACCTTAGTGGATTCTCTGTATAATTGCTTATGTCTGGCCTTTCACTTCAAAGACTTGATGTTGTGTTGACTGAGGGTAGAGAAAGCTTTCAAGGCAAGAGGGCACTGAATAAATACAGAAAAAAATGGTATTTAAGCAAGAATCCTGCTTTTTAAAGTTACCCCAAATACTTGAATTTCTAGAGCAACATATTCCCCCCCCTTAGGCAAACTAATCAAACATTTGCTTGGTAAGCATAACATCAGAACAAAGGGAATTGGTTGATCCTAAGAATACCTCAGCTAAGATGTCTGGGGGTCCTTTCTTCCCTGTAGGATAGAATATTTCCTTAATATTTTTGTCTGGTGACCAAAGGCCTCTCACTTTTGGTTAGGATTGTACATGCACTGCTCATCTTTATCTCTTGGAGCCTCATTTTTATATGTTCCATGGTTGACCAACTTTCATTTTAAGATCATCACACTAATAACTCTAGTGAGTTTACAAAGAAGGCTGACTCTAGTCAGATGGTGATTTGACTTCCATCCTGAAAAGATTTTGTATGTCTCTGTTTATTTCATAGCTTAACTATCAGAGAGCAATACTATTCCTCTTAGTTAGAGGGGCAGCAGAGTTAGCAGAGTGTTTAGAACTCAGGCTCTGAGATCAGTTGCCTTGGCTTACATCTCAGCTTGCCTTTTGCTAATGGTGTGACCTGGGACTAGCTGCTTTCACTCCATGTACCTCAGTTTCCTTATCTGAAAAACAGAGATGATAGTAGAACAGCTTTCACAGGGTTGTTTAAGGATTTAATGAAGTAAAAAATAAATGCTAATTAAATCTTAATGCTATATACCTTTCAAACTAATAATCAGAGCAAACATTTATTGAGTGCTTATATAATCCACACACTGTTATAAGACTTTTACCTGAATATTATGTAATCTTTCCAAAACTCAGCAGGATGGAAAACATTTTGAGTTTACTTTATAGTTGAAGAAATGGAGACAGAGACATTAGAAACGACAAAAAAGACAGTGAGCGGGTAACCTGGGGGAATCAAGATTTTTATTTCTATGTATCAGCTACATGTTTGGGTCTGATAAATAAACTTCAACATCATCTCCTGTGCTGGAGCCCTTTCCTTGGTAATATGGTGACTCAAACTAGTGCCCTATAATTGCATCTTCCAATCCCACAGGGTAAAAAAGCTGAGTTCTTTTCTGTCACTAGGAAACTGGAGTTCTGTTTCCTACTGACCCATGCCCCTATTTCTCCAGCTTGCTCATCCCACTATCTGAGCAGTATTGTGTGTTCCCAGTGCACCCAACCTGCCAAGGCTCCTCTAACTCTGTGTCAGATTCCTCCAATAGCAACTCCTGAATAAGCTTTCCACCTGCTCCTGCTGCTATTCCTCAAGGTACATATTCCATCTGCCCAACTGGACTTCCTTCAAACACAGACAGTCAGGGTGCCCCCTCTTGGGCCTCTGTGACTGCCCCTGCCAGGCTGCAAGGTGAGGGGTGGTGACAGGTCTTGGGCTCCCTTGCTTTGACTGTTGGTTTTCCTTAACCAGGGAAATCCCGTATCAGTCTTGGAGTATAATTGTAAGACATATAACTAGAATTGAACCCATGTCTCCTGAATCCATATTCTTCATTGTAGGTAGAATTGAAAGATGATGTTTGGGGCTAGTTGTTTGGGTGTAGACTTCATGGATGGAGGTAGGTCTTGGTATCTAAGGCTTGAGGTTCCAGCAAGATGCTTTTGCACAATGTAGTAACAAATCTTGGAAGCCAAAAGACTAAGCCAAAGCCCCTTACAACAGAAAAGGCCCAAATCCTAATGGTGGCTTATAAGACTGCATGTTCACAAGAGGTATGGATTGGGACTGCATTGCATAGGAAGATTTCAGAGTTAGGTGAGGACAGTTCAAGGCAGGTCAAGAATGGGCAAAAGAGAGTCCCAGACAACTCTCTCAATTACCATTGCTCTTTGTAACTTGCATCTTTCAGATGGGCAGTGCATGGGGTGGGGAGGTTCAGCAAGTCTAAAGGGCCTGTGGCAGGTGGAAGAGGCTCTGATTCTTTGTCTTTGACCATCCTCCATCACTTCGTCATCTTAGGTCTTAGGGGCACATATGGTGTTTAGCTAGGGAAAAGACTCTTCCAGAGCTTTTCTTTTTATTAAATATTGCTGAGTCCTATGACTGAACAAAGAAGATAGGATTTTCTCACTGTGACTGATAAGAACACGTTATAAGGCTCTGGTCCAGCCAAGACTGTGATATTATTCTTGGGCAGCTTTGGATGTTCAGGGATTCTGGATTGCTGCCTTAGCTTCTATGTTCCATTGCCCGTAAAAAGCTTTGGATTGGGAATTCCCATTGTGGCTCAGCAGGTTACAGACCTGACAGGTATCCGTGAGGATGTGGCTTTGATCCCTGGCTTTATTCAGTGGGTTAAGGATCCTCGAGTTACTGTGGTTGCAGCTCCAATTTGACTCCTAGCCTGGGAACTTCCATGTATTACAGGTGTGGCCCTAAAAAGCAAACAAAACAAAGCAAAACAAAACAAAACAAAACAAAACTTCAGATTGTTTTACATTCATGTATTTTGTCAATGCTGGTTCTTCAAGCAGGTTGTACCCTCCCCTTTTTAAGACACAGTTGACTGTGTGTTTTGTTGTATCTATCTCTGTGGTAATAATAAAACCTTTTATTTATCATCAGGCACAACCAATTTATGAGCTAAGTATTATTATCTTCATATAATGGATGAAAACTGAGGCTTAAGTTAATAATTCTCCCAAGATAATCTGTGTAAACCAAATTCAAACCCAGATGTTTTACTTCAGAACCCAAGTTCAAACAGCTGTGTGAGCGATCTGCAGCTCATGTACCCATTCATTCATCTGTCCTGCAAATATTCGTTGAGAGCTTCCTTTAGTCAAGAAAACTCCTGTACCTGAAAATACAACAGTGAACAAAACAGGGAGAGTCTCTCTCTTCATGGAGTTTGCATTCTACTGGAGGAGAATGACAATAAACAAATGCAATGTAATTCCAGAAAGTTGTAAGTGCAGTGAAAAAAAAATAGAAGAAGAAAAGAGAGGACATCTGGGAGTTGCTATTTTAAGTGGCAGAGTGATGGAAAGCTGCTCTGAGGAGGGAATATATGAGCAGAGACCCAACTAAATGACATTCTTTTCTGCACCACAAAAAACGTGATCTCTTTTTTAAAGGTAGGGCTTGGTTTATTTATGTCTCCCCAACATGCTTCCAGATTTATGGCACCCTAAAGATGACTGTGTGATGAAAAGAGGAATGATTTTGAACACAAAACAAGGGACTAGAAAGTCATGTCCGAAGTAGCAAGTGATTAATGAGAACATTTTCCTGAGAGTTTAATTGGAGGAGACTGCAGTGAGCAAATTTTCCTTGCATTTTTAAGGCCCAGTGACCTCCTAGCTAAGAAATACATGCAATCTCCTCCCTCTGGTGTTTACTGTGACTTGAATTTTCATTGGCTAAATATATTTCAATCCACAATCCACAGCAGGAGCTTTGGTTTGCTTTCTTTTCATACAGGGACTTTACTAACAGGAATGATTGTATCTGTCTGCTGAATATTCCTGTAACTATATCCAGCACCAAAGATCTTGAAAACTGAAATGATCAAAACAGGACTGAGTTCTGAACTGTCAAGGTAGAACATTTGAGACTTAAGTCAGGGGCACCTCAATGATTTCATCACTTCATACCAACTCCTAAAAAGAATCTGCTTTTATTTATGAATGCCAAATAAAGGAAAAACAGAGACTCTTGCATTTTCTTGGTAATGGGAAGGAAAGGGAGGGCTTGGATATTCCTTCAGCTTTTCACTTATATTCTTTATCTTCTGTGTGTTAAGATACTACAAATAGCCAGCTCTCTGTCCAAATCTATATGAAAGTTAAAGGCTAACTCTACAAATGTAGGCAGTTTCAGAAAAATAAACCAAAATTGGACAGATCTAATGAAATGCTACTAGGAGAAAAATAAGAGCATAGATTGCAGTTTTTATTTAATTAAAAACTGTTTTGCATTTCAACATTAATGTATGAACTTCATGCTGATTCAAACAGGGTCATGGTGAGTTGGAGAGCGTCCAGGGGTAGAAGGTAGGGCTGAAAGTAGGAATGGAGAGCTATAAGCCAAGCACTTGCACTGACCATGTGTGTTGAACGTTGATGTGGCAGCACCCACGTCAGATGTTGCCAATATACAGTGAGCACACCATTAAATATCCTCATCAGTCTTGAAGTCCACTCTTTTCCCTTCCTTTTTCTCTTTCCAACCTGCTTTACTACCCCACACAGTGAAACACACTCAGCCAGATGCCAGACTGGGGCTGTCTCAGGCTCTCCAGTGACCAGATGTGCCTTTGATTAAAACCATCACTCAGAGTCCATCCAGAAGTCCACCTCAGGGAGTTAGAAATAAGTATGTGATACTCTTTATAGACTCACATGTAAATTATGAATTTGCCTTTTAATGGAAGACATTGAATATTTTATTTCTTACTCTGGCAAGAATACCTTCAGGATGAGAATTGTCATTCCCTACTCCTGAGGCCATGACAGATATTCTCAATCAGTCTCCACACTCCCTTTCTTGGGTCCTGGTCTTGGCCTCAAAATAATTTACAGAGCACTGCTTCAGGCAGCAGCTACCAATCGGATGGAGTAGGATAGTAATGGAAACCTCCTTACCATCTCTGCACTACATAGCATTCTATTTTACCTTACTACTATCATATAAAACAGCAAGATCTCCTCACATGTGATCCTATGTATATGATATACCTTAAAATAATATATTTAGAACTTCCCTGATAGCCAAAAAGTTAAGGATCCAGAGTTGTCACTGCTGTGGCACAGGTTTATCCCTGGCATGGTAACTTCCACATGCTGTGGGCATGGCCTAACAAAACAAAACTAAATGAAAACACACAAAAATATATTTAAAATAGCATTAATTAAGTTAATAAGTTAAATGGTATAGTGATCACTGCTTGGCTGAACCAGTCTTAAAATGTGCCATTTAATTTAAACCTATTTATACCTATGTATTAGAATTGATATCAGCAAAACATCTTTAACACTGAGGGCTACCATTTTACGGATTTTGGAAAATCCTAATTAACCAGTTTTTGAGTTTGATAAGGGAAATGTGGAATGCTAAGATACAAAAATGCTTAACTAAAAAAAAAAAAAAAACACAGTGTGGAGGTAGAGTGCAGAGAAAGGCATAAGGGACTAAATGAAAGTTATCTTCTTCCTCTGAGGAGTGCCTCTCTCTCTCTCCCACACACACCTGCATGCACACCCCCCCCAAAAAAACTTATATTTTGTACTACCATAATAAAATATGCCTTTCTTATGGGGAGAGTCTTCATTCATCAGTTTTGTGTCAAATTGTTCTCAGATTTTATCGGAAAGGGAAGAATGGGAAAGTTGAAAAGGATTTTAGAATCAAAGATGTTTGGATGCATGCCATTGGTGCTTACCTGTGGAAAGCTGGAAAAATAATTTACCACATTAAAGTCTTGGTTTCTTCAGGAAAATGGTTGGCAGGGCAATAATATTTATCTTTCAGGATATTTATGAGTATTAAGTGAGTGAACATTTCTGACACTGAACCTGTAATGTATTGACCAAAATGAGCTATTTTTGATAAACACCAGGCAGTATCTATTGTTGTTTATTAATATTATTATGACTGTTTATTTTATTTATTTATTTATTTATTTTTTATTTATTTATTTTAATCTTTTTGCCTTTTCTAGGGCCGCACTCGCGACATATGGAGGTTCCCGGGCTAGGGGTCTAACAGGAGAGTAGCCACTGGCCTATTCCACAGTCACAGCAATGCTGGATCCAAGCTGGGTCTGCGACCTACACCACAGCTCACGGCAACGTCGGATCCTTAACACACTGAGCAAGGCCAGGGATCGAACCCGCAACCTCATGGTTCCTAGCTGGATTCGTTAACCACTGAGCCATAATGGGAACTCCTTGACCATTTATTTTCAATTTTGAATTAAAGTTTTAAAATACAGAGCTTTCTATGTATGGTCAATATCATTTATATGCAATATCACTGAACTTAGGTAATACTTTATTTCTATTTCCCTTTAATTTTCTGGGTTTGATAACATTATGTACAAATTAACATAGGTTCAGCAGCAGCTTTTGTCAGAAGCACCATGGTCACCACTGGTTGGCCTATATGCGGGACAGTTATAGGCAATATTCAGTGAACTTCAGGAAATGAAGCAGTGACCTGTCTTCATGCTTGTCTAAAATTAAATTTGGATTTCAGCTCAGTGCTTTTGTGGTTTAGAAATAGACAAACTGCAATCAGTTTATTTAATGTTTAGTCTGTGCAAGTGGGCTGAATTTACTTAACACTCAAGATCCTCCTACAGAAAAACTGAGTCCTTCACTGCACTCTTTCTCAACTATTTTTTCTTTAGGACATTTGTTAACACAACCAACTTTCACTATCTATGCTAATGAAAGCAGAGGTTAGGTGCAGATTACCAAGGTGAATGAGATTGGCTGTGAAAAGTTACTTTAAGATGCAAAGCAATAGAATTGAGAAAAGATTTTTCTTAGCCATTTAAAAGGACCTTTGGAGTTCCTGTTGTGGCTCAACAAGTTAAGAACCCAGCTAGTATCCACGAGGATACAGGTTCGATTCTTGGCCTCACTCAATGGGTTAAGGATCTGGAGTTGCTCTGAGTTGTGGTGTAGGTTACAGATGCAGCTCAGATCCAGTGTTGCCATGGCTGTGGTGTAGGCTGGCAGCTGCAGCCCTGACTTGACCTCTAGCCTAGGAACTTCTGTATGTCCTAGGTGTGACCCTAAAAAGAAAAAGAAATGAAAAAGAAAAATAAAAGAAAAAGGAAAAAAAGAAAGAGAAAAGAAAGTAAAAAAAAGAAAAAGAAGAAAAAAAGAACCCTCATCAAAATATTCCTTCTCTGAGAATGAAAGAGTTCTCTGAGAATGAAAGAGGACTGCTCCCTTGAATCTCCCTTTGGGTCTTCAGTTTTTTGCTCATGGATTCTGATTCAACTTACATGATGCCAACCTTTGTTTCTCATGGTTTGCCTGCTTGCACTCTGCCTAAACTTCTTAACCATCCTGGGCATGCTTTGCCTGGCTTTATATTTTGTTTTTTATTTTTTTTATTATTTGGATTTATTTTATTTTTTAAATGATTTTTATTTTTTTTCCATTTTGGCTGGTTTGCAATGTTCTGTCAGTTTTCTACTGTACAAGATGACCCAGTCACACATACATTCATATATACATTGTTTTTCTCACATTATAATGCTACATCATAAGTGACTAGATACAGTTCCCAGCGCTATACAGCAGGATCTCATTGCTTATCCATTCCAAAGGCAATAGTTTGCACCTATTAAACCCAAATTCCCAGTCCACCCCCCCCATCCCCTTGGCAGCCACAAGTCTGTTCTCCAAGGCCATGATTTTCTTTTCTGTGGAAAACTTCATTTGTGCCATATATTAGATTCTAGATATAAGTGATATCATATGGTATGTGTCTCTTTCTGACTTACTTCACTTAGTATGAGTCTCTAGTTCCATTCATGTTGCTATAAATGGCATTATTTTGTTCTTTTTTATGTCTGAGTAGTATTCCATTGTGTATGGATAACCACATCTTCTTAATCCATTCATCTGTCGATAAACATTTAGGTCGTTTCCATGTCTTGGCTATTGTGAATAGTGCTATAATTAATACGCGGGTGTGTGTGTCTTTTTCAAGGAAAGTTTTGTCTGGATATATGCCCAAGAGTGGAATTGCTGGGTTATCATTTGGTAGTTCTATATTTAATTTTCTGAGGTACCTCCATACTGTTTTCCATAGTGGTTGTACCAATTTATATTCCCACCAACAGTGCAGGAGGGTTCCCTTTTCTCCACACCCTCTCTAGCATTTGATATTTGTGGACTTATTAATGATGGCCATTTTGATTGGTGTGAAGTGGTACCTCATGGTGGTTTGGATTTGCATTTCTCTAATAATCAGTGATGTTGAGCATTTTTTCATGTGCTTGTTGGCCATCTATATATCTTCTTTGGAGAAATGTCTATTCAGATCTTTTGCCCATTTTTCCATTGGGTTGTTGGCTTTTTTGCTGTTGAGTTGTATAAATTGTTTGTATATTTTAGAGATTAAACCCTTGTCAGTTGCATTGTCTGAAACTATTTTCTCCCATTCTGTAGGTTGTATTTTTTTTTTTTTTCACGGTTTCCTTTGATTTGCCTGGCTTTAGCTTGGTGCTTCCCAGGAATGACCCCACCACTTCTTGGGGTTGCCTTCCACCGTGTCCCAGCACGTGGCCAGAGGGCATTTGAGTGTTCACGTGGATTGTGCTTGTAGCAGAAGATAAGGAAGCACATCTGCTTTTTGTCTTCTCTGATTCCTCCTGGGAAACTTGAAAGCTAGGAAGAGCCAGAATGAGAAGTCACTGGTTGCCATCTACTCATTTTTATTTTAACAAATGGTAACTATTTACAAAGTGTACATAGATAAGTGACTGCTTCCTACTGATGCCAAAGACATTCACTAAGCATGACAAAAACATTAGGGATTTGATATAAAGATTTGTATCTATGTGGCAAATCCAAGTACAAATAGTAAAGAGGTAGAGTTCAATGTTCTGAACAGTTGGTAAATTACATATGTCATTACACCTGCCCAAAGAGCTGCTGTTGCACTAACATTGTGAAAACAGCACCCACAGCCCATAGGTCTTCTTTCTGATCCCCAAATTGGCTAAGCAGACCTGCCCATCAGAGCCTCATCCTTGCTCTTTCCTCCACCCACGATACCTTCATTGAGCTATTTTTCTGTATCACTGCTTCTCTCCTCCCCGCAACCAACTTTCTGTTCAAATAGGTCAATAGCTCAGCTACTTTTAAGCATGTTATATAAAATGGTATCTTCTTATCTCTAGCGATTCTCTTTTCCTCTTACTCAGTTTATTTTCTTCTTGGCACAGATTGCCACCTGATATATACATATCTTGGTTTATTGATTTGTAACTCTCTTGTTCTTTGTTGAATTCCAAGAGTCTGGACCTGTGACTTGCACACCATAGAGTATTTTTTGTTGAGTGAGTGAATACATGCAGTCTGGAGGCTTTGCCTTTTGACCTCACAAGACAAGGTTTATCTGTGGCACAGATTCAGGTCTGATATGTTCTTTTTGAGAAATTAATAGTAATCATGGCTACAGTTTATTGAGTGCCTATCATTTTCTAGTCAGTTTTTTTTTCTAGGGGGTCTGTTTAGGGTCAAACTCACAGCATATGGAAGTTCCCAGGCTAGGGTTCAAATTGGAACTGTAGCCCTGGGCTATACCAAAGCCATAGCAACATGGTATTCTTAACCCACTGAGTAGGACCAGGGATCGTACCCATGTCTTCATGGATAATAGTTGGGTTTGTTACTGCCAAGCCACAAAGAGAACTCATTCTGGTCACTTTTTATATTCTATTACCTTCTCTTTATAGGAATCCTATGACAGTAATTTTATCCTTAATTGAAAAATGAGTAAAGGTAGCTCAGAGAGATCTAACAACATGGTCAAGGCCACACAGCAAGTAAGAATGGAAGCCATATCCTTGTGCCAAAGCCAAGGCTGATGCCATTTCACCAGACTAGCTCTGAAAAGAAGAGGAAGTAGCGCAAGATGTTGCACTGATTACTGAGTAATGCTCAGCCCAATGAGCAGAACCTATGTGCTGGCTTAGCTAACTAACAAGGACCTGGCTTGGAATCCTAGCTCTGCCCCTGAAAAGAATAAGGCCTCAAGCCATCTCTCTCTCTCCATCTCTCTCATTCTGTTTTAATTTTTTATTTTTAAAAATTATTTATTTGGCCGCACCTGCAGCATGCACAAGTTCCTGGGCCAGGGATCAAATCCATACCACAGCAGTGACCCTGAGTCACAGCAGTGACAACACCAGATCCTTAACCCCCTGTTTCTCATTCTGTTTATAATCAACTTTATTCAGATATAATAACTTACAAGAAAATACACTCATTTAAAGATACAGTTTTAATGAGTTTTGACAAATTTATACACTCTGGACAATCAAGATACAAAACATTTGATAAAAGATATATTTCCATCACTCCAAAAAATTCCATTGTGCACTTTCACAATTATACTCTCACTCCCTACCTCCCTACTCCTAAGGCACCAGAAGATTAATGCTATGCTTTGGATCTCTAGAGATTAGCTTATATTCTCTAGAACTTCAGATAACTGGAATCAGTATGTATGCCTTTGTGCTGCTGCTTCTGTTCAGCACAAAGTTTTAAGATTCTTCCATGTTGTGGTATGTACCAGCAGTTCTTTTTTTTTTTTTTAAACTTGCTAAAGTATTACATTGTATCAAATTTATTTATTCATTCTCCCGTTGATGGGCATTTGATTGTTTTCAGTTTAGGCTGTTATGAATAAAGCTGCTGTGAACATTTATGTGCAGGTCTTTGTGTAAAGATAAGTTATTTCTCTTAGGTAGATACTTAGGGATGGACTTACTAGGTTGCCCATATAAATTGTGGTAAGTCCATGCTGAATTTTATTAAAAACTGCCAAAATCTTTTCAAAAGTATTTGTACCACTGGGAAGTTTTGTAGTGTTGGGCTGCTCATCTGTAAAACAAAGATGTTTGACTAGCTGACCTCTAAATTCCCTTTCAGCATTGTTTTGTGACTGTAGTACCTACTGTTCTAGACTTTTGACCTTTGCCTGTACTGAAGTGTTAGAATTTGTTAGTCCTTCTTTTTCTTTCACATATCTTACTTTCTATACATTTGTCTTGTACTTATCAGTGTCGATGATGATGATAATGATTAGAGAAAGCTATCTTTTTTTTTTTTTTGAGATATCATGTGTGTCAGGCACAATGCCAATTTTACCTGAATTTTTCCACCTAACCCTCACAGTAAGCATTTGCTGTTTTTAAAATCTATTTCTGTGATGACGAAACTAAAGGTTAAAAGAAGTTAAGTAACTTACCCAAATTAACGAAGTTATTAAATAGGAGTTCCCGTTGTGGTGCAGCGGAAACGAATCCCTCTAGGAATCATGAGGTTGTGGATTTGATCCCTGGCCTTGCTCAGTGGGTTAAGGATCCGGCATTTCCCTGAGCTGTAGTGTAGGTCACAGACACAGCTTGGATCCTGCATTGCTGTGTCTGTGGTGTAGGCCGGCAGCTGCAGCTCCAACTTGACCCCTAGCCTGGGAACCTTCATATGCTGCAGCTGTGGCCCTAAAAAGCAAAAAAAAAAAAAAAAAAAAAAAAAAACCCTATTAAAAAGCAGAGTTGGGAAGCAAAATTAGATCTGTTTCGATCACTTCTAAATTACTATTGTTAGCCTTTGCTCTGATTTCCTGGTTCCTACTTTATCTTTCATATAACCCTAAGATCTGTCTGGCTGTATTTTGGATCTCCTTCACCTTCTCAATGTTGTTTACCAGTTTTCCTTCCATTCCCTGGCATGACATCAGTGTTCAGTGATCCAGCAATTTTCGAGAAGGCAACAATAACAAAAAAAGCAATTTAGAGTGAGGCTTGCTTAAGATCATCTTACTTATGTCAGCCCCATTAAGTTTTCATTAACAGTCAGAATTGGGTTTCTCAAATCAGCATAATGCCAGTAAGCATTGCTTTGAAAAAAGAAAAGCTTAACTAATAAGAAACTTGTCTACATTTTGTTTGACTCTAGAGGACCCTGTCACTTCAAAGCATCATAGAGGTCATTGACAATTTTGCACTGGACAATTAGCATTCCCCCTTCTCATCAAGTGGTGAAATTACCATGTTAGCTCCTTGAAGAAAGCAGAACGTATTATTGGCTCTTCATTCTTTTCTGTGCAGTCATCATTAGGCATAACGCAGACTCAGATATTGAGTATTATCATTTAGATTAGTAAAATATTGTGTGAATATCCTAAGCATTTCCCACTCAATTATTTATGTAGGGCAAAAGCCAAGATTGTATCAATCTCATTCTTCACATGCCCATATAACACTTATGCTATTTTATGTGGCTAGTGAGTAAACCATTTCTGGCCTCCACCTTATTTATAGTGCTGGTCAAACAATACCATTAAAAAACACATTTATTGACTTTAAAGTGTCCTGATGGGACTTCCCAAATTGCTTTTCCTGAAATGACCTCTGCTGTACTCTGTGGCTGGAGACTTGAAGAGTTAACTCAAATCCCAATTCCCCCATGAATCTATTCTGACTCTTATTTTCACTCCTCTCATTTTTTGAATTTCTAAATCATTTATAGTCACCCCTGGACACTTTAAAATTTAATTATGTTTTGTATTTTATCACTTGTGTTTCACTTATAAAGAAGCATTGTGAAATACAAGAAAGAGCATGAACATTGAATTCAGATAAATATTGTTTTTTTCCACTTCCTCATCTTCAAAACCAGGCAGCAATGCTTGCAAATTATGGTAATAATTGCTCTCTCATAAGGTCCTTGCAAGCAAATGAATGATTTAATGCATAGAAACAGGCATGTGGGAAATGCTAAACAAATGGTAGTCCCCCATCTTTCCCTGGTGTCGATTTTGAGTTCCCCAAGGCAGAACCAGGTCTTTCGTCTCTGGACATACTATATCCACTCATTCATTTAATAAAACTTTATTTAGCACCTACTTTGTACTAAGCAATGAACTCAGTACTGTGAGTAGTCACTAACCAGCCAACCTGCCCTTTCCTTGTGGACTTAAGGTCTAGCAGAATGTAAACATAAATGAATGCTCCTCCTATGACAGTTTGACTTAATGTTTTCTTTCTTTCTTTCTTCCTCCCTTCCTCCCTTCCTTCCTTCCTTTCTTCCCTCTTTCCTTCCTTCCTTCCTTCTTCCTTTCTTCCTTTCTTGTTTTTTAGGGCCGCAACTGCAGCTTATGGAAGTTCCCAGGCTAGGAGTTGAAACGGAGCTACAGCTGCCAGCCTTCACCACGGCCACAGCAACGCAGGATCCCTAACCCACTGATCAGGGCCAGGGACTGAACATGCATCCTCATGGATACTGGTTGGATTTATTTCTGTTGAGCCACAATAAGAACTCCTGACTTAAGATTTCTTTGACTTTAAGATGATGTGAAAGCAACACAACTATTCAGTAGAAATACTACTTCAAATTTTGAATTTTGATCTTTGTGTAGTCAGAGGCTCTCTTGCAATGTGTAGTCGGAGGCTCTCTTGTGATCCTGGGCAGCAAGGAGTTGCAGCTCCCAGTCAGCCCCAAGATCACAAGGGTTAACTACAGGTACACTGACAAGCATCCTGGACCCAGAAGCCAAAACTGTTTTCCATTTTCAGCACAGTATCCAGTAAGTTACATGAAACCTTCAACACTTTATTCTAAAATAGACTTCGTGTTAGATGATTTTGACTCAGCATTCTGAGCACACTGAAGGTAGGCTAGGCTAAGCTCTGACATCCAGTGGGTAAGGTGTATTAAATGCAATTTCAACTTATGATATAGTCAACTCAGGATGGCTTTATCTGGACACAATCCCATTGTAAGTGGAGAAAGACCTGTGATAAATAAAATATAATTACATAGTTTCACAAACATTTGGAGCATCAAGGAGAGTCCTCCATTCTATTAATGAAATCAGAGATGTAAAGCAATTCATTCTTGAACTCTTGTTGGAGAATAGAAAAACACATATTTATCATTGTTCCTCTTCTCTCTCCCCGAGCTTCATATATGTACTTCTTTTGCATTTGTTTCATAAATATCTTTGAATTGAATAAATAGAGGCATACTATAGATAGAATCTAGATTTTCTTTTTTCCCAATCATATTTGTTTCAAAGTATTCTGTGGTAAGAAATATCATATTTTGGCCACACCCACAGCATGTGGAAGTTCTCAGGTCAGGGATCAAACCCGCACCACAACACTGACAACGCTAGACCCTTAACCTGCTAAGCAACCAGGGAACTCCGAAATATCGTTTTTGAGAACCAGCTTTTCAGGGATTTTATAGTTATTTAGCCATTTTAGCAATCTGAAGCTTTCTGTTTGGCAGATATTTTCAGTACTGTTTTCATAACTATTAACAAATATTACTTGAGTGTCTACCATGGGTTTAGCACTGCTGTAGGTACTAGGAATAATTCTGCATTGAAAAAATGCACAACTTTGATAATCAATATGCATGAATTTAATTGAAAAGATAAATTATAATGCAGAGCAATTTCTAGTAAGAGAAGGCCAAGAACAACTACAATTACTAGATAAAATGCAAAATCCTTTCATAAAGGCATTGAAAATCTAGCATGGAATAGTAAGGACTTATTTAAGAGCTATGGTTTAGAGAGGTGAGCAGATCACTGCCTCAGCCCTGGGGACATTTGCTCCTCTAGTTTAAATTAAACTGTTTAAATTAAATTAAGCTGTCAAACACAGCTGTGGGTTTGAAAGGCTCAGTACTAAGGGAAACTGGAGTGATAGTTCAGAGCCTACCGAATCTTGCCGTGTCTGTGGTAAACATGGCCATTTATGTTCCCTCCCTCTCAGGGCACCAGATCTGGTCACCACCGCTGGTGTGCTGACCAGTGGGTCAGTAGAAGCCCAGTGAAATCAGAGACCTAGATTTCAACCTAAGTTAAACATCAAGGTGCTTGTTGTAGGGAGTGAAGAAAATCTCAGTGTGAATCCATGGAGTAGACCAAGTGCTCAGACCACAGCCAGCAGATTCAGAATGGAGAGTTGGAGGCAAAACTTGGATTTTTATAGTTGGTATTTGAGCAGCTGGATCCAATGAGGCAGGATGAATATATACAGGCATTCCTTACTGTACTTTGCTTTATTAAACTTTGCAGATGCTGTTTTGTTTTTATTTTTTACAATGAAAGGTTTGTGGCATTGCTGCATCAAGCACACTCTTGATGCCATTCTTCCAACAGCATTTGCTCACTTTGTGTCTGAGTCACATTTTGGTAATTCTCAAACTATTTCAAGCTTTCTCATTGTCATTATACTTGTTATGTTGATCTGTGATTAGTGATGTTTGATGTTTCTACTATGATTCACTGACGGTCAAATGATGATTAGCATTTTTTAGCAATAAAGTGGATTTTTTGTTTGTTTGTTTTTGGTTGTGTTTGAGGCATGTGGAAATTCCTGGGATAGAAATTGAACCCGAGACACAGTAGTGACAATACCAGATCCTTAACCTACTGAGCCACTGGGAACATCGTAATGAAGTTTCCCTTTTTTTTTTTTTTTTTTTGGTCTTTTTAGGGCCACACCTGTGGCATATGGAAGTTCCCAGACTAGAGGTCGAATCGGAGCTGCAGGGATTGAACCTGTGTCCTCATGGATTCTAGTCAGGTTCATTACCAGTGAGCCACAATGGAGACTCCAAGTATTTTTTAATGTATATTGTATTTTTAGACATAATGTTCTGCACACTTGATAGACAGCAGTGCAGTATAAACATAACTTTTATATGCACTGGGAAACCAAAAATTTCTTGTGACTTGCTTTTTTGTGATTTACTCCAGGTTTTCTGGAACAGAACCTGCAATATCTCTAGGGTATGCCTGTAGTGATAAATCAATAATGAAGGAAAAGATTATTTAATATGTGAGACTTGTATGCAATGTTTGATGAAAAATTAAATTTGGTTCCCACTTTATTGCCTTCACCCAACCAATTATACTAAAGAATTAAATGTAAAGTGTCCAGTTATTACCACAAAAATAAAAAAAAAATAAAAAGAAACACTTCAAATAAGCTTATGTTACCATGTAATCCTGAAATAGGGAAGATTTTCCACATTTAAAAGCAATGTAGGGATTTCTTTTGCAGCACAGCGGGTTAAGAATCTGGCATTGTTACGGCTATAGCTTGGGTTGCTGCTGTGGTGTGGGTTCGGTCATTGGCCTGGCCCAGGAACTTCCACATGCTATGGGCACAGCCAAAACAAAAAACAAAAAAACAAAAGAAACAGGCTATGTAAATATTAAGAAGAAAAGAGAACTGAAATCATTAAAGCAAAAAAATTCTTATGTTGAAAAGCAAAATAAAATACTGATAATGTATTTGTAGTAAATATAACAAAGGGCTAATATTTTTGTCTTTTTTTTTTTTTTTTTAAAGCCTGAATCCGCAACATATGGAGGTTCCCAGGCTAGGTATCGAATTGGAGCTATAGCTGCTGGCCTATGCCACAGCCATAGCAATGCCAGATCTGAGCTGCATCTGTGATCTACACTATAGCTCACAGCAATGCTGGATTCTTAACCCACTGAGCAAGGCCAGGGATCGAACCTGCATCCTCATGGATGCTAGTCAGATTTGCTTCTACTGAGCCATGACAGGAATTCCACAAAGGGCTAATATTTTAAAATAAAAAGAACATACTAAATCTGAATTAAAATGTTAGGATCCCAATAGGTAGAAAACGAAAAGATATTAATAAAAAATAAACATAAGTAGATAACCTAAAGGGATATGATAATATAGTAATACTAGATAATATTTATTAAAAATTTGTTATCTGCTAGATAGCATGTTAGGTACTTTGCACTTATTATTTTATTTAATCTCCATAATCCTTTATCTTATGTTCTGTTAAGAGCCTTGGTTTATAGATGAGTAAATAGGCGTGAGAGGCCAGGTGACTTTGTGACTGAGTGTTCTCTCTCAATTCTTTTTGTGTTTATTGAATTTAGGCTGTTGCTATTCTCAGTTTTACAAAGAGGGGAGTCAATAAATGTTTGTTATTTATGATAATCTATAGGAATAGTTTCAGACTCATTCACATATACAGTATTACCTTTAGCAGACTCTAGCATATTTGAGATAAAATGAATCAATAATTAGCAGACTCTAGCATATTTGAGATAATATGAATCAATAAAGAGATATTAAGATTTATTGAATTAAAATACAATATTATAAAAATGTCAAGCTTTTCTATATGATTTATAGGATCTGATAAAAAATCCTATAGGATCTTAGGAGTGGAAACTTAAAATTGTTTTGGAAACTTAGGCAAAAATATTAGGAAAAATACGTAGAGAGGTTGCAACAGAAGAAAATTCTTTTCGTGTGTGTGAGTATTTTTTTTGTTTAGTTGTTTTGTCTCTAGTCTACTCTTGCCAATTTTAAACACCCCCCTTTTAAAAAATTACCTTTCTTTTTGCCTCCTAAAGGCCAAGAGTTTAATTTTTGGTTAGCTTTATATAGGTATATACACATTGTGAAGACTTGGTAAATGCATTTGACAGAAGATAATTTCAGAAGATTTTGCTTATTGAAGCTGACCAAAAAAAAAAAAAAAGGACTTGCAAACCAATTGATTCCAACATCTGTCATGTTTGGACACAGTGTTTAAACCACAGTTTGAATATAAATTGAGTTTTAGCTGGTGAACACCTTCATATTTCAGAAACGGTACCTCAAGAACATTTTAAGGATAAATGTTTTTTACCTTTTCCAAACATTTATGGTAATTCAAGCATGGGCAAGTTTAAAGGCAGAGAAGAAAGCTCTTGGAAAGGGAGGGAATGAGGATACTGGTGAGAAAATTGTACCACTATTATCCCAGCATGAAGTCTTGCATATTTGATTTCTTCCTTCCCTTCATCACTCTTATCAAATCAGTCAACCAGTCTTACCAATTCTCTCTCTACAGTGTCTCCCAAATGGTTCCCTTTCTTCCCTCATTTACATTGCTAATATCCCAATTTAGCCCTTGACCCCCTTATGCCTAGGCTATTGTAATTATTTAATATTTCATCTCTTGGATTATGCTTCCTCTTACCTTCATTCTGTCTCACACAGGCCACTAGACACATCTTAAAGGACTACCTTTTCCATGTTACTCTCCTGCACAGAATTTCTATTGCTTTTCCATGGCCTCTAAGTTTGAGCTTCTTACCTAGTATTAGAGAGTCCCATGTCTGATTAGTGACTCTACACATCTGGTCTAATTTGCCTGCTTTTCCAGGGTTGTTTCTAACATTCCTGGATGGTTAGACATTCCCACTTACTTCCTACTTACTACTCTTTAAACATATTTTACATATTCCTGGCTGCATGGTTTTATTTGGGTAATTATTGGTTTTCTCAAATTTGGTTGTCCCATTTTTACAATATATTTTAGGAAGGTATGGTGTTGTCATAAAGTTTGCCTAGATTTCTGGACCTAGGTGTTGCATATTCCTTGCTTTCAAATAGACTTTATTTTTAGGACAGTTCTAGGTTCAGAACAAAATTGAGTGGAAAGTACACAGAGTCCTAATTCCCTCCTACACACAGCCTTTCCTACAATCAACATCCCAAATCAGCCTTATGTTTGTTACAATTGATAAACCTGCACCAACATCATCCAAAGTCCATGGTTTACACTAGGGTTCACTCTTGGTGTTGAACAGTCTATGGGTTTGGACCAATGTATGATGGCAACTGTCTACCATATAATACCATATGGAATAATTTTGCTGCCCTAAAATTCCTTTGGGGCCCTCTTATTCTCCCTTCCCTCTCCCCTGACCTCTAGCAACCACTGATCTTTTTACTGTCTCCATGGTTTTGCCATATTTGGCTTCATACAGTATGTAGCCTTATCAGATTCACCTCTTTCAGTTAGTAATATGTGTTGACATTTGCTCCATATCTTTTCATTGCTTTTTAATTAATATGTTTTTATATTTGAATAAAATTCCATTGTCTGGAATGTTTATATTTATCTACCCACTTACTGAAGGACCCCTTGGCTGCTTCCAAGTTTTGGCAATTATGAATAAAACTTTTATGGCCATCCATATACAGATGAAGAGCCGTGCCTATTTGTGGGTATAAATAATATTTATTTATATTACTGTTACTTCTGTCCTACACACAATGTCCAGTTTTCAACTTAAAATTATGAGACATACAAAACAGCAAGAAAAAACCCCACTCATCGTCAAGAGGCAAAGCAGCTGCAGAACTCAGATATGACCTGAATATTGGAAATGTCAGACAGGGATTTAGAATTTCTATGATTATGTAAATGTCTCTAGTGAAAAATTTGGTAAAAATCATAAACAGCTGGGGAATTTCACCAGAAAAATGAAAACTCTAAGAAAGAATCAAATCAGAGTTCTCTGTCACTGCTGTGGCATGGGTTTGATCCCTGGCCCAGGAACTTTCACAAACTGCAGGCACAAAAAAAAAGGAAAGAATCAAATAAAAATTATAAGGAAAACCATGGTGGGAGAGGTGCTTACTTTTGATAGGGTTATCAGTAGTCTAGACACAGACAAGGCAAAGTTTGGTGAAGATAGGTCAACAGAAATTACTCAAAGTAAAACACAAAGGGAGAAAAGCAAAACCAAAAAATAAAAAATCGTATATCTAGGTGTTCCTGAGGTGGCTTAAAGGGATAAGAATCTGACATAGTGTCCGTGAAGATGTGGGTTTAATCCCTTGCCTTGGTTAGTGGATTAAGAATCCAGCATTAGCTCAAGCTGTGGTGAGACTGCAGATGCAGCTCAGATCCAGTGTTGTTGTGGCATAGGTTGGCAGCTGCAGCTTCAGTTTGACCAGTATTTGTTATTTGTTGACTTGTTAATGATGGCCATTTTGACTGGTGTGAGGCGGTACTTTATAGTGGTTTGGATTTGCATTTCTCTAATATTCAGTGATGTTGAGCACTTTTTCATGTGCTTGTCGGCCATCTGTATATCTTTTTTGGAAAAATGTCTATTCAGATCTTTTGTCCAGTTGTTCCACTGGGTTGTCGGTTTTTTTGCTGTTGAGTTGTATAAGCTCTTTGTACATCTTAGAGATTAAGCCCTTGAGTTGCATCTTTTGAAACTACTTTTTCTAATTCTGTAAGTTGTCTTTTTGTTTTTTTTTATGGTTTCCTTTGCTGTGCAAAAGCTTGTCAGTTTGATTAGGCCCTGTTGGTTTATTTTTACTCTTATTTCTGTTGCTTTGGGAGAGTGACCTGAGAAAACATTTGTAAGGCTGATATCAGAGAATGTTTTACCTATGTTCTCTTCTAGGAGTTTGATGGTGTCTTGTCATATTTAAGTCGTTAAGCCATTCTGAGTTTATTTCTGTGCATGGCGTGAGAGTGTGTTCCAGTTTCATTGATTTACATGTGGCTGTCTAGTTTTCCCAGCATCACTTGCTGAAAAGACTTTCTTTTCCCCATTTTATATTCTTGCCTCCTTTGTCGAAGATTAATTGACCACAGGTGTCTGGGTTTATTTCTGGGTTCTCTATTCTGTTCCATTGGTCTGTATGTCTGTTTTGGTAGCGGTATCACACTGTCTTGATTACCGTGGCTTTGTAATATTGCCTGAAGTCTTGGAGAGTTATGCCTCCTGCTTGCTTTTTGTTCCTCAGGATTGCTTTGGCAATTCTGGGTCTTTTGTGGTTCCATATAAATTTTTGGATTGTTTGTTCTAGTTATGTGAAAAAAGTCATGGGTAATTTGATAGGGATTGCATTTAATCTGTAGATTGCTTTAGGTAGTATGGCTTTTTTTTTTTTTTTTGTCTTTTGCCTTATCTAGGGTCGCACCCGTGGCATATGGAGGTTCCCAGGCTAGGGGTCTAACACGAGCTGTAGCCGCTGGCCTATGCCAGAGCCACAACAACGCAGGATCCGAGCCGCGTCTGCAACCTACACCACAGCTCATGGAAACGCTGGATCCTTAACCCACTGAGCAGGGCCAAGGATCAAACCCGCAACCTCATGGTTCCTAGTCGGATTCATTAACCACTGAGCCACGACGGGAACTCCTGGCCATTTTTACAATACTTATTTTTCCAACCCAGGAGAATGGAATATCTTTCCATTTCTTTCAATCCTCTTTAATTTTCCTGATTAATGTTTTTTTAGTTCTCAGCATATGTCTTTCACCTCCTCAGTCAGGTTTATTCCCAGGTATCTGATTTTTGGGGTTCAATTTTAAAAGGTATTATATTTTTGTATTCCTTTTCTAATATTTCATTGTTAGTATACAGAAATGCAATTGATTTATGAATGTTAATCTTGTATCCTGCTACTTTACTGAATTTGTTGATCAGTTCAAGTAGTTTTTGTGTGGAGTCCTTCTGGTTTTCTATATATAGTATCATGTCATCTGTATACAGTGACAATTTTACCTCTTCTGTTCCAATTTGGATACCTTTTATTTCTTTGTTTGTCTGATTGCTGTGGCTAGGAGTTCCAATACTATGTTGAATAACAGTGGTGAGTGTGGGCATCCTTGTCTTGTTCCAGATTTTAGTGGGAAGGCTTTCAGCTTTTCTCCATTGAGTATTATATTTGCTATGGGTTTGTTGTAAGTGGATTTTATTAAGGTATGTTCCCTCTATACCCACTTTGGTAAGAGTTTTTATCATGAATGGGTGTTGGACTTTGTCAAATGCTTTTTCTGCATCTATTGAGATGATCATGTGATTTTTGACTTTTCTTAATGTGGTGTATGACATTGATTGATTTGCATATGGTGAACCATCCTTGTTAACCTGGATGATTCCCACTTGGCTGTGTTGTATGATCTTTTATATGTTGTTGGATTCAGTTGGCTAAAATTTTGTAGATAATTTCTGCATCTATATTCTGCAAAGATATTGGCCTATAATTTTCTTTTTTCATGGTATCTTTGTCTGGTTTTGGTATTAGGGTGATAGTGGCATCATAGAATGTATTTGGGAATGTTACTTCTTCAACCTTGTGGGAAAGTTTAAGAAGGGTGGATATAAGGTCCTCTTTGTATGTTTGGTAGAGTTTGCTTGTGAAGCCATCTGGTCCTGAACTTTTATTTGTAGGGAGTGTTTTTATTACATATTCAATTTCATTTCTAGTGATCAGTCTGTTCAGTTGATGTATTTCTTCTTGGTTCAGTTCTGGCAGGCCGTAAGTCTCTAGAAAGTTGTCCACTTCTAGGTTGTCAAATTTGTTGTTGGCATACAATTGTTCATAGTATTTTCTTATTTATTTATTTATTTATTTATTTATTTATTTATGTATGTATGTATGTATGTATGTATGTATTTCTGCAGTACCTGTTGTGAGTTCTCCTTTTTCATTTCTTATTTTGTTTATTTGAGTTTCTTCTCTCCTTTTCTTGGTGAATCTGGCCAGAGGTTTGTCAATTTTGTTTACCTTTTCAAAGAACCAGCTCTTGGTTTTATTGATTTTTTCTGTTGTTTTTTGAATCTCTATTTTATTGATTTCCACTCTGATCTTTATGGTTTCCGTCCTTCTGCTGTCTTTAAGTTTTTGTTTGTTCTTGTTTTTTATTATTTATTTATTTATTTATTTATTGGTCTTTTTGCCTTATCTAGGGCCGCACCAGTGGCATATGGAGGTTCCCAGGCTAGGGGTCTAACAGGAGCTGTAGCCGCCGGCCTTCGCCACAGCCACAGCAACGCGGGATCCGAGCCGCGTCTGCAACCTTCACCACAGCTAACAGCAACGCCGGATCCTTAACCCAGTGAGCAAGGCCAGGGATCGAACCCGCAACCTCATGGTTCTTATTTGGATTCGTTAACCACTGAGCCACAAAGGGAACTCTCTGTTCTTCTTTTTCTAATTCATTTATGTGCTGGGCTAAATTGTCTATTTGAGATTTTTCTTCTTTTTTGAGGAATGCCTGTATGGTTATGAATTTCCCTCTGAGTACTGCTTTTGCACCATCCCATAGATTTTGAGTGGCTGTGTCTTCATTATCATTTGTCTTGAAGTATTTTTTAATTTCCTTCTTGATTTCCTCATTGGCCCATTCTTTTTTTAGTAGTATGTTGTTTAGTTTCCATGTATAATGTTTTTTCTCATTTCTTTTCCTGTGGTTGATTTCTATTTCCATGCCACTGTGGTCAGAGAAAATACTTGAAGTAATTTCTATACACTAAATACAGTATTTATTTGAAGGTAGACACTCCTTAACTAAAAGCCCTAAGACAATATCAAAAACCTTTAAAAAAGATGAACAGTATCTTCTTTTTGGTCATCTCACTTTACTTGTTATAAGTTTTATGTCAGTCTGCTTTTTTATTTTATTTTTTATAGATCATTTTTTCTCTTATAGCCTGTTTTAAAATCTGTCTGCAGTTGTTTCCTATCATAGAGATTTTTAAGGACCATGCACCTTGATATTACCTTGACATTCTGTAGAAATGAAATGTGGATTCACATTTGAAGAAAAATAAAATAGGATAAAAACAGAGTTATATCACAGTTATACTGAAAACTACGTTACTTATCTGTGTTAGAGGATCCATGAGACAGAGCAAACTGTCTTAAATGTGAAACTTGATAAATGGCAATGCCAGTGGGAAAACATCTTTGCATTATTCTCCTTCTACAAGCATATATACAAATCTGATTTGTAATATGAGCAGCCGTCTTTTTGAATGAGAAAAAAAATTAGTATATGCAAATACATAATCCATGATACTTCAAAGAGTGGAAAAGCCACATGCTTATTCTAATAAAATAAAGAACCAATATAAAATAAAAGGTGATTTTGATCATCCCAGCCCAGAAAGAGAGAAGAACAATTCTCAAATAAGGTTTCATTTAGCCTTTCTACATCCATATTCACTGTATCTCAATTTTAGTAAAGTGCACATAAAGAGTAGAGACCAAATTTGGCAATTAAAACATTCACTTCTGTGTCCCTCTGGATTGCATTATAATGGTCTGTTGTTTTGCTGGCTAACAGGAAACATTCAAGTTTAATGGAATTTGGCAGATACACTTAAAAGATTCAGATTAGACTGGATTTGAATGTAGGCTTGGGAAATTGACTTCTTGAGCCTCATCTTCAAATAGTGAAAATATTTAGAGATTTTGCTGGAATCATTACTGTATGCAGATAATTACCAGCATAGAACTCAGGCTTCAGTAGTTGATAAGGATAAATCTTACCATTGAGAGAACAATGTGGTGGAAATAACCTGGATTGGGAGTCTGGACACCTCTTATTTGGCCCTGGTTGGAGGACTGACTTTGAGGGATCACAGGTGAGGTATGTCACCTTTCTGGCCTTCAATTTCCTCATCTCTGAAATGAGAAAGTTGGAATAGATCAGCTAGTCAAATATTTTTATAGCAACCCAACTCTTTGTGTAACTGAAGTCTTAGACAAAAGGTCAGTGTTTGAAGTGATGAAAGCAGAGCTGATGGGGTTAAACTAAGCTAGTGGAGTTTAACCTAGTGGAACACAAGCCCACCCCAGCCTCCCCACTCACTACCTCCCAAGACTGTCCAAGCACCTCCTAGGATGTCTTGGGCTCAGCAGAGCATGGGAAGAGATGATTGCCAAGCTGCTTTGGAACAAGCCTTTCTGCTCTGATGTTTGTACAGTGTATCAGCAAGGTGATTTTTTTTTTCTTAAAACAATAGTTTATTATGTCTCTCTCAGAAAAAAATGCAAACAGTAGTCTTTATAACAAAAATGAGACTGATACAATCCCATTTAATGATTAAATAAGTGACCCAACCCATTGCTCAGAACTCATTATATTGAAGATTAAATCAATATGCTATAACAGCTTGGTGTACACACACACACACACACACACACACACACACACACACACACGTGTATTTCCAATCAGTTCCATACAGTCATGGCTATCATAATTGGTAATGTGGAGCCAATATCTATCTTTTTTTTTAGGGCTGCACCTGTGGCATATGGAAATTCCCAGGCTAGGGGTCGAATGGGAACTACACCTGCTGGCCTACCCACAGCCACAGCAACGCAGAATCCAAGCCACATCTGTGACCTACACCCCAGCTCAAAGCAATGCCGGATCACTGACCCACTGAGAGAGGCCAGGGATCAAATCTGAATCCACATGGATACTAGCTGGGCTTGTTACTGCTGAGCCACAATGGGAACTTGCACCAATATCTATTTTTAACGTGTTACTTCATTTCCATCAGAAAGATGTCATCAGCTTCATACAGGTCACAACAAAATTCCCAAAGTGAATAAGGTTAATTAAAGTTTTTGTGGACTATCCTCAATTCAAAATCAGATTTAAATAACTGGATACTAGACTCCACTCTCATTTTATCTTCAAATAACTCTTTGTAGGCGATGGCATTATTGTCACTTTCTAGACATGGAAAGTATAACTTCATCTTTAAAGAACTTACCTGAAATCACATTGGCTATTAAGTGGCAAGGCCAATATGTAAGCCTGGTTTTATTTATCCATATTCAGTCTTTTTTTTTTTTTTTTAATTAAGCCTTAAGAGCCTGTGAACATTCAATTAGAACAATGCACAAGCTTTTCTTTACTGAGCATGTGTTCTTTCTGTTCTGCCTGAGAATTCTAAACCAGAGAAGCTCTCTGAACCATCTGATGACACACAGTTCACAAGTATTCAGGGTGTCCTGGATTTTTGAAAAGCATGATAGGTAGATATTCTTCATGTTTCAAATTATAGTGCAAACATTTGCATACAGATATTAATATTTATTGATTTTTTTGAGGTTCAGTGCATAGTTTTCACGATAATCCCTAAAACTTCAGAAAAACTTTGCATTCATAAATAACAAATTGTGTTATCCATGTCTGTTCTCATTAGCTATAGGCTTAAAATTTCTCTGTTATGGGCACCAGAAGAAATGGCTACTCACCAGTGTCTCTATTGAATTCTGGCTCATTTTCTCAGTTCTTTATTTGCCAATGAAATGCTGATCCAAAGTAAATAAAGACCTACTAAACTGCAGTGATTAACATACAGTGAGTCTCAGATCCCATTTACTTATGGAAATCAAGTAGAATCCAATGCTTTAGTAATACTGTTGTGATGTTAGTGGCCCGATTATGCTGTTAGAACTGCAGGAGTTACTGCTTTAATATCACATTAGCACATCATTAACTTGAACCATGCCAAAGCAGTATGAAAATGAACAATTTACACTTTTTAAAAGAGACAATATGAACTTTTCCAGCTGCTTAAATTTGTTTCTTGAGTGTGTGTATATGTGTTGGGATGGAGTACTGATAAAGAATATGTGGAGTGGAATCGTATTTTAAATTAATAACAAGTTGCTCTTGCAAAGTATCTATATATTTGGAAATTAAATTCTAAGGTATATTTTTAAAATTAAAAAATGAGGTTAATGCTTATATATTAAATTTTTTTTGTATACCCTTGTTGGCTGCCTGAAAATCTTTTCTGGATCAAGGTAGGTTAGAAATAAGCAAGCAAACAAATAAATATGTGAAACACTTCTCTATTTCCAAATTACATCTACTGACTGAAGCCCTATTAAAGAGGTATTTTGAATGGATAAATAAAAAATGCTATTACCTATTAACTGTATGGCCAAATTCCCTTTTTAAAATTTGGTACACATATTCTGTTTTATTTGTATTATAATTTCAAATTGTAAAATACAATTTCTAAAGCACTTGAACACAGATTAGTATTATTCATCTTCCTGTAACCTTGTACCATGGTCAGAGCAAATATCCACATCTTCATTTCATAGATGAGGAAACTGAGTTTTGACATTTTAATGCTAAATGTCTTCCCAGGTCACACAAATCCATTTTAATTATTTTCTATCTGCATGACCTTGGAAAAATTACTACTCTATGCCTCAATTTTGACATCTGTGAAATGGAAAATAAAAAAAGTAGATACGTGTTACAAGACTGTTGGGAGGAATAAATGAGATAATCTTTTTAAAAAAGTATAGTGCCTGGAACATGACAAGCATCTATAAATATAAACTGCCGCTAGTATTGTTTTTGAAAAAAAATTGCTAAAGATAATTACGTTATAGAAAAGTATTGAAACTGCTCTAATACTGTTATCATGAATATTTATATAATGTTAATTGTCAGCATGTTTTCTTGATTGTTTTGCTCATAACATTGCTTCTATTCTTTTTACTCCTCGGGTTCATTTTCTTTCTTGCTGATATGTATCTTTCATAGTTCCTTCAGGAGAGCAGCCTGTGAGGAGTAAAATTGTTCTTATTGTGTGCATCTGAGAAATCACGATTCTGCCTTCATTCCTAAATGATGGTTTAGTTGCGGGGCAACTCCGTAGTTGTTGCCAATGAGAAAGCCATTGTCTCTTCTGGTTGTCATTCCTCAGTTGACCATCCATCTGTCCTCTCTTTAGCTTTTAGGATCACATGTAGGATCCTCTCTTTATCCTTCCTGCTCTATACTTGTACTATTATGCACTGATGTAGAAACTTACCTTTATTTATTATGTTTGATGTTAGGCTACCATGTTGAATTGGATATTCATGAACAGGCAGAAGTTAGTATCATTCAAAATATCCTTTTTCACCACTTCCTCTGGTATCTTCTTCTGGAACTCCTATTCAGCATGCTTTGGAATTTATTCTGTACTTCCTGACTCTAAAATCCTCAATAATATTTTTCCATCACTTAATTTTTATTTTTTTTTTATTTTTATGGCTGCACTTGCAGCATATGGAAAATTCCCAGGTCTAATTGGTACTGTTGCTGCCAGCCGATCCCACAGCAACACTGGATCCAAGCTGCATCTGCAATCTACATTGCAGCTTGTGCTGACAATGGATCCTTAACCCACTGAATAAGGCCAGGGATTGAACCTGCATCCTCCTGGAGACTACATCAGATTTTTTTTTTTTTTTGCTTTTTAGGGCTGTATCCATGGCATATGGAGGTTCCCAGGCTAGGGTAGAATTGGAGCTACAGCTACTGGCCTACACCGCAGCCACAGCAACACAAGATCCGAGCCATGTCTGCAACCTACACCACAGCTCAGGGCAACACCGGATCCTTAACCCACTGAGCAAGGCCAGGAATCGAACCCAAAACCTCATGGTTCCCAGTTGGATTTGTTTCTGCTGCACCATGACAGGAACTCCCTACGTCAGGTTCTTAACCCACTGAGCCACAACAAGAACTCCTCTATCACTTAATTTTTCAGTTAAATATTTCACTTGCATTCTGCATGATTTTCTCAGATCTATTTTTCATGTATTTTCTCTTTAGTTGTGCTTAGTCTAATTTTTATTACTAGAATTTCTATTTGTCTCTTTAAAATCTGCCCATCTTTTTTCTCTTAAAAATAATCATTTACTCCTCTTTACCTTATTTTCTATTATTTATCTCCTTGAATAATTAAACATACTTGTTTTAAGACTGTGTTCTGTTTATTCTGAAGTTCCTTGGATATAATTTATCCTGTTTCTCCTGATTTTCTTCCATTTGGTGTCCTTTTGGCACACTAGGTTATTGCCTGTGTGTACATTTGGCATGACAATGCTACATGGGAGTCCCATGTGTGCCCTAAGTGGTTGTAGAGTCTTTTGTACGGGTAATGTCATAAGTGCCTGCTGAGCCCTGGAGAAGATAAGTTTTACACTGGTGTTTGCTCAAGTTATGGCTTGGGATTTCCATACTCTGGGTCATATATGAGTCCAGGTCCCACGGGTGGTATAGGCTCAAGGCTGCAGAGACTTGCAGCATACTCTGTTTTTACCCATGGCCTTGATGGACCTTTGTCCTGCTTGCTATGGTGTGCTGAATCAATGCTGGCATAGTTTCTCACACAAAATAAGTACCAAATAAATGCTTGTTGAATGAAAGTTTGCAGAACCAACCTACATAAACATTACTTTTGCAGGACAGAAACTCTTTAGAACTTACTGGCTTTAGTTGTTTCTTATGATTATTTATACTTCACGGGTCTATAAGGAGTTGTATTTGTTTATATGAAAGCTGCTTGACAGTGCAGACTTATCCTTTGTTAAAGTATCTTTAAATTTAAAAAAATTGAAGCTGAAATAGACTCTCTAGAAATTAAAGTCTGAAGACCCCCACTATCAGCTTTTCTTCTTACCCATCCTTGCAACAATTGGCAAGTTTCCAGAACCATGATTTGCTAGTTTTAAACTATATGGTTATACAGTTTAATATGTAGCATTGTTTTATACCAAATTATTACAAGTCAAGTCTGATTTTAAGTTAGAAAATAAAAAGTCTGGAAAAGTAGCCTGAATATCTTGACCACATGTAAATAACACTTCGCTGAAACTTACGAAGGAACAGAATAAAGTTGGTTTTGCAAAAGGAACTTACATATAGAAACTTACTTTCATTGAGGGCCAGGGATCGAACATGCGCCACAGCAGGAACTCGGGTCACAGTGGTGAAAACATTGGATCTTGAACCCACTAAGCCACCAGAGAACTCCAAGAATGTCCATTTTAAATATAAAGATTAAATGCCTCCCTTCTTGGGATGCCAATGCTGGTATTCCTTTGATGAAAAGACTCCCTTCCCAGGTGCCAGAGCCATACTGACTCACTGTTTATGTACCGGTCTGCTTTCTTTTTGGAAACTGTAAAGGAAAGTATCTCTATTTAGTGTTTGTTCTGACAAGATATGAAACTGGACTGAAAACCATTCTTCTCCAGAGTAGTATTTCAGAGTAATCTGAGAAGCTGTCTCCCAGGCTTTAGTCCTCAATTTGGCTCAAATAAAAAACTTTTCTATTCTTATTATTGTTTATTGATTATTTTTGTCAATACAGTATTCATAATGTTTCAACATAGTTATAGGTACAGGGTATAGGGGAAAAGTTGCTGAAAAGAAAAAAGCCAGCTTAACTACAGAGAATTTAATGAGTCTATTTATGCAGCTGTCCCAGTGCTCTCTTTAGGTTTGTTGTATTTGCATCCTGATATAAAAGTGCACTAAGCAATTAAGGAAATAGTTTTGAGTCCCACTCTTAGCAGGATAATAAGATAACAGCCGTTGTTCTTAAAGAGTATAACAACAGTTTTATTAGCTGTGTTATTATTAAACAAATGGTATTAGTGATCTGCCATTAAATATTTGTTTTTATTGGGTTCTGGAAGATACTGGCCATCAACCCTGCACCAAACAACTATGGAGGAGAGAGAAAAGATGGAACTTGGCAATATAAGAACAAATTCCCACCTCTGTTTTGCTGGTTAGAAGCTGTAAGAGCCTGGGTGTTAAAGTTCTTTATTCCTTTGCTTCTTCTGAAAAATGATGATAATAAGGCCTCCTCCACATAATTATGGTAAAAATTAAATAAGCACCTGCAAAGATGCTTCACCAGCTCTAAAGCAGTGGATCTCGAAGTGAGGTGCGTGGATCAGCAGCATGGGCATCACCTGGGGATGTATTAGAAATACAAATTATTGATCTCCTCCAGTTTCTAGGCCTGGTTCCTTCCTGAAGTCCTACTTCTTAGGACATTCTTATATCTCTAATAAATTCTCTCTTTTTCACTTAAGCAAGGATTGATGGTTTTCGGTTAGCTGCAATTAATCATCTCATTGAGTGAAGGAAAACCTCTGCAGGCAACTTAGCCCCTCTCCCATAAGACTGCTGTACTCATGACTGTTTTCTCTGGCTGCCCAGGATCTTTTTATGTCCTGTCAACTTCATTTCCTTATCCTTTCCTCTGAGGTAAAGTTGGTTGTTTGGATGCTGGATTATATACGTGCTTATTTCTTCACTCCCCTCTCTCCATCTCTATGCATCTGCACACAGCCCTCCCCTTCTCCTACCTTCATGACAAGGTTCCAGTCATCATTTTCAAACACCATCACTTCAGGTTGGAATTCATTGCTCTGAAACAGTAAATCACCTTTTTAGTGGCTCATGCAGTTAAACCAAATGCAAAATTCAGGGCCAAATCTCTACAGTATAAACCTTAAACATTCCAGTGTTATCTGCTTTCCTGTTCCATTGGATGCAAGGCTGATATGCTCCATATCTCATCCCATAATGTCTCAAGGATGACTGAGTGATGTTTAAAAACAGAATTACGGAAATTTAGAGTTGGAAGATATCCAGCTTTTCCCCATTGCAGGGGGCCCTGCTACAGCCTTCCTGCTTTTTGGTCATCTAACCTCATACACTTTCAGTGATGGAGAGTTGTGTGGCTTTAGTAATTACTGTTTCCTCATGTTAAAATTAAACTTACCTCTTTGTCACATCCAAATTCTGCCCAATGGAGCACTTTAGAGCAAATATATTCCCTGCTACAAGTAAGGCTTCATTTCTAAATTTTCCTTTCTTTGGATAAACAATAGCAACCTCCTTTAATTTTTTTTTTTATGCTTTAGATTTATATTTTAGGCAACATTAGTTTATAACATTCTATAAGCCTCATGTGTACAATATTATATTTCTATTCCTATGTATGTAATACAGTGTGCTCACCACCATAAATTAGCTCAGTGCTAAAAGACCTCCAAGACACATTATATTAAAATTGCCAAAAGTCCTTTAAGTGATTTTTGTTAAGTGACTTTATGGGGTTATAGTCATTACTATTCTTCTTCTGACCATGGCCTTATTTCACGATGACTTTCTTTAATGTGGCCCTTGAAAATTAAACATAGTAATTGGAATGTGACCCGGATGCCTATCTCTACAGAAGTGTATTAGGACCATATTTATTTTTTTAACACTTCTGTCATCTTGTTGACTCCTAAGATCTTTTTCACTTTATACTGTCAAGTCGGGACTCCTGAATCCTGAGTAGTAAGAGTTTAAAACAAGAAAAGAAGTATAGGACTTTACCATCACAAGAGCACATCATTGAGAAAACTGGCCACGGTACACTATCTATATACCCTTACCCATTGACTCAGCCACAACTTGTCATTTCTTCCCCATTTTTACAGGATAAGCTGGCTCTCTTTTTTTAAAAATCAAAGCTAACCTCTCCAACTATGTAATCCATTCTTTCCTTACTCCCTGGGACTTTGTCTTCTTTTTTTCTTTCTTTTCTTCTTCTTTTCTGGTTCTGCCACTTTTACTTCTTAACTGTTTCAGATTTCTTCCATTACAAATGAAATGATCTCTCTTGTAGCTACAACCTTACGTTGTTCCTTTCTTTCTGACCAAACTTCTTAAAGAAAGTGCATGCTACACTTACTCACCTTTCATTTATTTTTTAAAGTGTACTTTAGCTTGTCTTCCATCTCAACCTCTTCTACCGAAATTGTTCCTATTAAGTCTAACAATTTGTCTGACTGTGAAATTTGAAGGTCATTTTAAAGTCCTTATCTTACATGTGATATTGGATACTGAAAATCACTTTTCCTTCTTGAAACTCTATTTCCATGGCTTTCATGACCCAGGACCCTTAGAGTTTTCTGTGTATCTCTCTGACTATCTTTCCCTGTTTTGCTATGGATTTTTGTCCTTCTTTCTGGCTCTTAAAGTCTGGGGTTCCCACAGTAACACTGGACTAATTAAAATATTTGGCTCCTCTCACCAGGTCTGGGCCTTCAGCCTTCCCTGGTTTCTCTTTCCCTCCTTTCTTGCCCACCCATCACAATCATCCTCCACACGTCTTCCTGAGCAATCGCATGCAAGTCTGGGGATGCTGCTTCCTCACTGAATCTCTGCCTCAGCTCTTCATGCTTCCATGAGGAAGTCCTGCTCCTTTATGTGACTTAGTGTCTCCATGGCTCACTCTGGTCCTCCAGTACAATCTCTCACTGTTTCTTGCACTGTATTTTAGTGCGTACAGTTTTTTGCACACATCATACTAGTTTTCACCCATGTGTCTCTCTCAGATTGTGTCCTCTGGCTGGACTAAAACCTTCCCTAGCTTGAGTGCCTGTTTCACTGAAACACCTTTTTTCTTCCTTCCTTCCTTCCTTCCTTCCTTTCTTTCTTTCTTTTCTTCCTTCCTTCCTTTTTCTTTCTTTTTCTTTCTTTCCTTCCTTTTCTTTTCTTTCTTTTTAAATGTTTTAAAATTCTATTTCAGTACAACATTTTAAAACCATGATCAGTTTCCTCAGTAAGTCTATAGATTTAGTTTCATGCATTTAAATAATATCTTTTCTTTTTTTAATTACTCAGTAATTTTTATTACATTTATAGTTGTACAACGATTCATCACAACCAACTTTTATAGCATTTCCATCCCAAATCCTCAGTGCATCCCCCCACCCCCCAACCTGTCTTATTTGGAAACCATGAGCTTTTCAAAGTCTGTGAGTCAATATCTGTTCTGGGACACCTGTCTTTATCTCTTTACTCTCCATTGGATGAGGTAGGTGTTACGTCTTTGTATTTGTATAAATATGCTTATCACTGCACTTTTCAGGATTCTCTTTCTTCAATGAACTGATTATTATGAGGAGCTGGGATAAAATGTTTTTCATTTTTTTTTTTTTATCTGTATCTCCTAACCAAGGACCTGGAGGAATGACTAACCACTGAATGGTCATCTGCTATTTACATCATTCTACATTTTTAGAAATATCATTCTGCCTTCATCTTTTGTTATAGCTAGCTTATTCCAGACCAGCATTCCAGGCTGTCCTGCTCTTCTTAATTCTCAGATTGACCATCAATGTCATTCATTACGTTGTCATTCTTTGAGGTACTGGTAGATTAGATATGCATGCTGTCTTAGTCTCTATCCAAATCATTAACAGCAAATGCTGAATAGAATGGCTCCTAGGCTAGAATTCTAGAGCTAGTGAGTGGTATCCTAGCACCTAATGTCTTATTATTCTTTTTTTCTCTCACAAATTGCTGAAATAAAGTCATCTTTGCCAAATAGCTAACTTTCAGGTGGAACTTATGCATCTAATTTCCACCTACTGTCATATCTCCTCCCTCACAAATGTCCTTACCTAATGTCTTCATTAAAAGACAGTGTCAAGTAAATTTTTAATGAAACCTTGCTTTGTAGTATCAGTCTCATTCTTTCACCGCTGAACACCCAATAAAGAATTAAATGGCTTAAATACATTTTATTTGTTAATTCAGAATATAAATATAAGAACATTGCCACTTTCCACTGGTTACACCAGAGCTCCTGTATTAATAATTGCAACATACAATTTCTATTTATCATTGCTCCGAGGAAAGCTATTCCATTATTTGTATTGAGGATATAATACAATTACATCTTTCAGAATCTCATAAAACATAATTTTAAAGTTGATTATAGAAAACTATAAATTGATAATTAGTATTGAGTCTTTACAAGAGCCAGGTTCTTTTCTAGGTGTTATGTGTGTGTGTGTATGATATGCTATTATATCATATATATATTTTCATATATATATAAATTTATTCCTCAGAACAACTTTATGAAGGATTATTATTTATATGTTTTACAGATAAAGCGCTGAATCACAGAGTGTAAGTTTATTAACTTGTGTAGTTTATACAGTTAACTTGTGTAAATTTATATAGTTAGTAAGTTATAAGACTTATCAGGCTTTGTTCTAGAAAATTCTCAAGTGTATGGTTAGCATAAATTCTAACCATCACTGTCCTAAAATATAGCCATATCCTTAGAAAGGATCATCATCTCCTTCAATACAATACACACAGTTCTCTCTGTGTGCATGACTGTGGGTGGGTGGACAGATTTCCTGGACCTAGAGTACAAATGATGGAAACCATGGTGGTGGAGAAGAAAAGAAATTCCTGTAATGTAATTTGTTTCTGATAGACTTAGGAGGGAACTGGAGACGGAAAAAGGCCCATCGTTATCTTCTCTATTGTTACAGTCATAACCATTTCCTTCATTGTGGTAGGAAGAGTTCTATTCCTTACCCAGTATTTCTCTTTGAGCTCACAAAAAGGGGCTTGGCCCTCCTAACTATATTAGGAAGATAATATGGGTGTTTCTCACTCCCAGTTTTACTCCTCCTTGCTTGGTGAGGAGTGAATCACATGCCTATAGGGTGGCTGGACCCAGTGGAGAGTCCTGTGGGACCTGCCCTTCTTTAATTCAAGATCTTGTCTATTCTGTAACCTAATCTTGTTGACATGAATTAGGTAAACAGCCATGGTTCTCCACCCTGCTCCTGGGTGGCTAACACTTTCAGAGTGAGAGGAATAAGGAATTCCTTTTGTTCAGGGGTCTGAGCTGAATTTCTAATCCAAATTAAATCCAAATTTACTATGAACCAATTGATTCATTTTCAACAATGAATGTGTCACACAGTATCCTAGGTGCTGGGGATTCCATGGTGAACAAAACTAGCCATGACCCTCCTCCAAAGGAACTTGCATTCCAGTCAGAGGAGACAAACAAAAAAGTATATACCATGTCAGATAGTGATGAAGCATAGGAAGAAAAATAGAGCAGGTGGAAGGAAACAGAGAATGCACAGTGTGGGTGGGATGGTGCTATTTCATATGGGTGGTCAAGGGAAACTTCTCTGCTCAGGTGACATTTGAGCAGAGAGTGAGGACGTGAGCCATGTGGCCACCTGGGCTAAGAGTTTTCTATGTAGAGGGGAGAACAAGTTCAAAGGCTTTGAGGGAGGTTTATGCTTGCCTTTTTTTTTTTTTTAAAGATAAAGGGAGCCCAGTGTAGCTGAAACAGAATGGACAAAAGGGGACAATGTAGTAGATGAGTTCAAAGAGGAAGCGTGAAACCATGTTCATTGAGATCCTTAAAGGATAATGTAAAGAATTTGAATTTTACTTTACGAGAGAAAAGAAATGAGATGACTTTGAGTAGTAGAATAACATGTGTATTATAACTTGCTTATGTAAAAAAGGTTCTGGAGTTCTCTTTGTGGCTCAGTGAATTAAGAACCCAACAAAGTGTCCATGAGGATGCGGGTTTGATCCCTGATCTCAGTGGGTTAAGGATCCAGCATTGCCGCAAGCTGCAGTGTAGGTCACAGATGCGGCCTGGATCCCAAATTGCTGTGGCTGTGGCATAGGCCTCAGCTGCAGCTCTGATTCAGCCCCTAGCCTGGAAGCTTGTATATGCTGCAGATGTGGTGGTTAAAAAAAAAAAGATGGTTCTGAATTTAGAGTGGAATGTAGACACCATGGGGAAACTGTGGACATACGGAGAGTGGTTTGGTGGTTACTGTAATAATTCTGCTGAGAGATGAAATTCAGGGAGGCAGCAGTGGAGGCGGCAGTCTTGATGAACTGTGGATGTATTTTCAAGTTGGAGGCAACAGAATTTGCTGTTAGCTTGAGTATGGAATTTTATATTTATCTATGTGGTAATTTACATTTTACTAAGAAGTTTTTCTAAAATGTATTTTGAAAATTTAAATACACACATAGAATAGTAAAATGAATCTCTATCAACCCCTCAACCAGATTCCCATCTAGAAATATTTTGATATATTTGCTTTAATTAACTCCTTTTGAATCATTTTTGTATTTTACGAATTGTTTTAAAGCAATCTCAGCATTATATCATTTCACCCACATATATATCTATAAATATCTCTCAGTATTATGAACATGTTCTTACATAATGCTATCATCATACCCTAGCAAAATTAATAAGAACAATACTGGGATGATATTCAAATTCAAACCCTGAATATTTTTTTTTAATTGAGAAAAAGTTTACTCAGAGTTAAACACAACAATCCTAAGGGTACAGTACAAACACTTCAGAAAAAAAAAAAAAAAGCAAACCTGTAAAATCAATTCCCTAGTCTAAAATGTAGATTTTTTTCCCATTACTCTAGAAGGTTATCTTGCCCACCCTTCAAGTCAAATCCTATTTCTATAGGCAACTACTGTTATGATTATCAATATAGATTACTTTTCCTGTTTGAGTTTCATAGAAATGAAATCATACGATAGGCATTCTTTCATGTTTAGCTTATTTCTTCAAAACAATATTTTTGTAATTTATCATAGTCATTTAATGTAGTTCACTCTTTTTAAATTTCTGGGTATTATTCCATTTTAGGAATATAAAATAGAAATCATTAAAAATCTTTCCATACTCCAAGTTATTTTCCATATTTCTCCAGTTAACACAGGTACCGCACTTTGAGAATCATTGCTCAATACTGTCTCTCTTTGAATCATCATCTTGATCATTACAATATTGAGCAATGTCTCAAATGAAATAGCCATAGAATTTATTTGTTGAACGTTACCATACTGTGTATTATGAAAATACAAAGACAAGTGGAACTTGGTTTCTCAAAGCACTTACATATCCACGGGGAGGCAGACATGTAAGTAATCACTTATGACAGAAAGCAGAAGTAAACATAATATCTTGTGTGCATTTGGGGTGTGGGTGGAGCATAGGACAGGACATCTGGTAAGCTGCTATGCAGGAAGGGAATGTGATACAAGCTTTGAAAGAGGGCTGGACTATCTGTAGGTGGTAAATTGGGAAGGAAGGGCTTTACAAAGTCACAAAGTATAAACGTGTTTGATCTTTATCCACCCCATCAGTGGGGCAGGAACCCTTGGTGATTGTTTTTGACTCCTCTTCCTCACTCCTATGACATCTGTCTTCAAGTTCTGTTGGTAACACTTTACCAATCTCTTACTGTCTTCTGTTCTTGTCACTTCCTCAGTTCAAGCCCCTTTACTCCTTTTTTCCTCTCTCCCACACAACTGCAACTAACTTTTCAGTGGTTTGTCTGCTTCTGATCTATCTCCTTTCTAATTGCTTGTAGTCACTGCTGTTAGAACTATCTTTGCCAAACCCAAAACTGTGTGCTATTTCTCTGCTTACAGCATTGGTTACAGAATAGCATTTACATTCCTCCATCTGCTCCTCAGGCCTTTCAATATCTATCTCAGCCCTCTTTCTACCCTAATGTCTGGCCTTACGCTCTCTGAGTCACCATGTATTTTACCCATAATAAACATTTCTCTTCCCTAAATAGGACTTACTTTTCTCCTGACTCTGCATCTTTGTTGAAATTACCAATCCCAGTCTTCAAGATTTTTCCATTTCTCTCTGTTTAATTGATTCTCTGAGGCTAAATTCAATGTTACTTCCTTCTGGGAAGCCTTTCTCAACCCCTACTCCAGTCAAAATTAATCATTCTTTTGACACTGCATTTGCCATGTAGACCATACTTTGTATCATAATGATTTATATTCATTCCCATTTCTCCACTGAACTGTAACCTCCTTGGAAAAAAAGGCCATGTTTTTGTTACTCTTGGGCTAGTAGAGTGCCCTTTACATGTCTGGCCCTCATTACTGTTACATAAAATCATTCTCTTTTACCTGTTAAGGCACACTGCTTTCTAGAAGCAAACCTCAGTAAATTTTAAATTATCCTTGTCATGACATATAGACTGACATAGTGCTGAAAGTCACTGAACATGGCTAATTATATGATGAGTTATAAAGATTAGATCCTAGCATGCTCGAGCAGGTAGCTAGTTTATCATTTGGAAGATTCATAGTCTTGACTTACTTGTGGGAGACATGTGGGATTCTTTCTCCCCCTTTCTTTCTTTCTTTCTTTCTTTTCTTTCTTTTTTTCTTTCTCCTCCCCCCTTTCTTTCTTTTCTTCTACTCCTATTTTTGAAAATGTTTTCCTTCATAACTAGAGGGAAGCATGTCATACTTAAGAATAACTTCTCTGACTCAGGCAAAAATACAAGATTAAATTAGAGATATTTTCAGCCTTCAAAAATAGGACACACTGAGGTCTTGGGAACTGTAACATTAAATTGGGGTGGAGCTACATTAAATAGACTAAAAGTAATGTCTTCTGATTGAGTGCATACCTAGTATCTGGCCCTATAAAGTATTTAAACTGAATGAAGATTATCATTATAGTTTAACTGAAATAATGAATTGAATATTGAACTAGGGATAAGTGAGTAATGGGCCCAATCATGGCCCTAATTGATTATTCAAACTAGATTTCCCCCTTTGTCATTAAGAGAACATAATAATTGAATATTATATATGTGAGACTAATAATGAAATAATTACCTGTTTCAGTCATGTGACAATGTTCTAAATGACTTTTTAAAAACATACTTTGTTGTAACTCATAATACAAAATTAAAATATTTAATTGTTGAAACTGACAGCAGATCCAGGTTTGTGATTTAAAATCATATGAATTTTAACATGAAAATTTTAAACCCTTTGCCATATTTACGTTAACAAGAAATACTTATAGATTTTTCATGTACACCTCCGTCCCTCTTCCCACCCCCAGGCTCAGCCCTTTAAATTCCCTAGTCACATGTAACAGAAGATTTTAAACAGCGTAGAAGATATATTTATTTCCATCAGGGAATATGTATGCATATTCAGAGTACATATCTTCAATCATTAAAAATTACTTTGACCAAATAAATAACTAAAGGTACAGAAGGATGTCTACAGAGATATTCTACTCAAAAATCAGAATTACTTTGGTTTCAGAAAATATGATTTTTTTCATTAACAGTAGCACAGAGTAAAGTTTCCTTTTTATAATAACATTATAAATTGTAGAGTATCTCAGATAATACAATCAGCCTATATTTATATGTAAAAAAGGAATTATATTGTAATCCATTGCTTGGGTGTTCTTTATCTATAAAGTGATGCTCTTGGAAAAGTATTCTGTCCTAATATTTAAATTTTCTCTTGTTTATACAAATGCAATAAAATTTTTCTTCATTATGTATTGGGACTAACAAACATATATTAAAAACCTTATATTAAAAATATCAAAGATGAAGAGTTTTTTAGGAAGAAATGGTCAAATTTTGGGGTTCTGAAATAATAGCTATGAAAATTAAACTAATTTTTATAAAAATAATGTACATTAATGTATAACATGGAAAGTAAAGGAAAGGAAAGGTAAATTTTGCTTTAAAAGTTAAGTTACATTGTATATAAATGAAAAGCCAGGAGCTATTATTTCTAGAATATTGTTAGATGAAGACTAGTTAAAGGAAATAGGAATTTTGTCCTGAGAAAGAGAAGACTAGGGAGGCAAATTTTTTAATATTTAAAATATTCCTGGGAGTTCCCATCATGGCTCAGTGGAAAGGAATATGACTAGCATACATGAGGACACAGGTTCGATCCCTGGCCTTGCTCAGTGGGTTGAGGAGCCAGCATCGCTGTTAGCTGTGGGGTAGGTCTCAGATGCACCTTGGATGGATTTCGTGTTGTTGTGGCTATGGTGAAGGCCAACAGCTACAGCTCCAACTTGACCCCTAGCCTGGGAACCTCCATATGGTGGGGTCCTAAAAAGACAAAAAAAAAATCTGTCCTAGAAAAGGACAAATAGGGCTGTTTGGATGACAGCCTGGCTCCTGAGTGTTGCAGTTAGTCAGTCTGCCCCTTCCTGCTAACACTGGGATGTGCTGCAAATTAAGGACATGCCACATCTGGAGGAGGAAGATGGAGTTAACTGGCAGGTGGCTGATGGCTGTGAAATCACATCAAGAGTATTAATGATGACTTGTCCTGATTCCAGTGTTTCTACAGAATCTTATCACCAGCAGTGATGGCAACAAAAACAAAAGAATGGTAATCCCTTTATTGTTCTAAGTACTTTATAGAACCTATACATTTTAAAATAAATGTACTTTGGCAATAAAGCAGCAGCCATTCTTAGATTATTTTTATGCAGCCACTTAAAATATCTTATCTACAAACACAACTATATATATATTTATGGCCACACCCATGGCACATGGAAGTTCCTGGCCCAGAGACCGAATCTGAGCCATGGCTGCAGCAATGCCAGATCCTTAGCCCACTGAGCCGGTCCAGGGATTGAATCTACGCCTCTGCAGTGTCCCAAGCGGCTGCAGTCAGATTCTTAACCCACTGTGCAACAGGGGAACTCCACAAATATATTTTTATATGAAAAGAAAGACAATTCTAAGATACTGAGATAGCTGGAATGATTCACAGTCTTCAAAACAAAGGTATGATTTCAGAGAATAAATGGGGCTCTATTGAGACAGATATAAATTGAGTTTCACAAATAAGTTGAGATTTTAGGGGCTTCATTATACTGTTTAATTGAAATTTAAAATCTGCACAATTCTTTAAATCTTTTACCATTATTTTCTTCCCATTTCATTTTGCCTATTAGAACTGTTCTTTTGCCACACCATACCTGTTTCGACTTTGGGTGACACATGAAAGTGAATACATTCTTGACTGAATTTTTTTTGACAGTGCAGGAAGTACCAAAGCTATAAATGTGCATGAACCTAGAAGTTACATAGGTATAAAAATCATCTTTCAGAGCAAAATGTTCAACAGGGGCAATGATAATGACATCATTCACACTACTAATCTCATAGGTATTTGTAAATAGAATGATATAGGAAAACATTTTAATGTATATAAATTATATTTTAATAAAAATATATTAAATAAAGTAATAAAACATAAAAAGAGGAAGAAAGCCAAATATCCAAGTGTGTTCATGGACAGTTGGATTAACCACAAGAAATAGTGGGAGATATGGCTTGAGGGACATCAGAGTTGGCTGAAGAATTGGATTTTTCTTTACTTGTAAATTTGGTGTCAAAGATGTTTTTCTTTTTTCCTTTTTGGCTGCACCCCTTGCATATGGAAGTTCCCAGGCCAGGGATCGAACCCACACCAACGCAGCTACCCAAGCCACAGCAGTGATAATGCCAGATCCTTAACTCACTGAGCTACAAGAGAACTCTCTAAAGAAGGTTTTTAAGAAAGGAAGTGAGATGATCAGAGCTAAGTTTTAGGGTAATTCACCTTGCTCAGGTGTGAGGAGTAAAGAATGTGATGAAGCTATGCATAGATGTCAAAGACCTGCTGGAAATTCATCAGGTCTAGAAATTAATATAGTGGCAACAGGAATGAAAAGGAGGTAATACATTTGAGAGATTATTACAAAAGTTCACAATATTTAATAATATAATTAATACAAGGGAAAAATAGGAAATAAAAAAATTAGGGATCATTATAGCCCATGGCACATAGCAGATACTCTATAAATATTTGTTGAAACGTAAGTAAATGTATGAAGGAAATTATAACCTGAGAAATTTTGATAAATTTGGTACTATGGATAGAAATAGGAAATGAGGAGAAGTTGGCTGGAGGAAATGAGTGGCTGAAATTTAATTTTAGACATGTTTTAGTGAAAGTAAAAGCAGAATATACAGTTGGAGCCACTGGTTTGGGCATCTATAAAGAGGTCATGGTGGAAGATAGAGATTCTAGGATGATGAATGTGAAAAAAAAAAAACGCTGAATTGTGTGACTAGAAGAAATAATCTAGGGGCACTTATAAAAAGAAGAGGGCTAAGGACAGAGCTTCACAAGGTGCAATAGGACTGGGGCAAAGTATTGAGGAAACAGAGGCAGCAAAGGGAACTAAGCAGGAATGGCCAGGCAGGTAAGAGGAGGACAGTGTCTAGAAAGCCAAGGGGGACAAAGGGTTAGTGAGGGATTGGTGATGAGGTCTCATAAACCAGTAAGAAAAGATGGAAAAACAGACAATTAACAAATACAGGAAACAAGTGGTCAGTAAATATACGAATAAGTGCTTTACCTACTGCTAATCTTAAAAGTATAATGAGGCACCATTTTCATTTTTCATATTGGTAAAGATTTAGAAAAAAAAAAAACATGTAGTATTGGCTCCATTGGGTCGGGGAGCATAACCTTGTAGGAGTGAAGGGGGAAATGCATACTAGTTTTCCTATAGGGTAGACACAGGCCTTGCTTTTTGCAGCAGAAAGTCCAGGTGCTAAAGTATTCCTCTTGATCTAGAAGTCATTCTTGACCCTCCCTTTCCATTCCTCTTCCACACCTTCTATTCCATCAACACGTCCTATAGATTTTACTCCTAAATTTGTTCTGAATCTGCCCACTTCCCAGGATCTCCACCGTTACCACCTTAGTCCAAGCCACCATCTCTAGTTTTTATCCTGGCAAACATTCTTGCTTCTGTTTTTAGGTTCCTGCAATCCATCCATCCCCCACACAATCAGAGAGTGTTGTTTTATTAATGTAAAGTATATGGTGCCCATTTTCCTACTTTAAACTCTGCAATGTCTGTTAATTGGGCTTCAAAGAAATCCCAGACTTCAAGATTTTACATTATCTGGCTCCTGCCTACCTCTTCACACTCATATTTTTTCCTGATGACTGCTGGCCTGGTTCTAACTTAAAAGCCAGTATTTGTAACTTTCTTTTTGGGAGTAGAGGAAGCTATTTTCTCTTGCTACCTATAGGCTGATTTTTTCAGATTTGTTTCAGTGCACTGTTCTGACTGGTTGTCACCAGTTGACCCAAAGGTTCTTTTGTTTTGAATTCCAACAGGTTTGTATTCTTTGATCAATTCCCTCGTGCTCATGCAGATGCCTCCTCGAGAGACTTCCTTACCCAAACGACTCTGCTTTCAGAGAAGCCAATATTTTGTCAATTTTGAAATTTAGGACAAGCCCTAATTCTAGGTCTCTGCCTTGTGTTCATGGAACACCTCAAGCTAAATTTATGTTTTCATGACTTTCCTTCCTTTTCTGGACTCTGTCTCGTCTCCAAATTGTTAGTGGCTTTCACTGTTCTCATTTGAGTAGCCACATAATGATGGGAACCTACAAACTGGGAAGAGAAGTAGCTATTACGATGGGGCAAGTAGAGTTTGGAATAACTTATTAATGGCTGGGTGTGGTCCCCATGAACCTGGCAAGCTCAGACTCATAGCGCTTCTCCCTGAATTTACCCTGGGGAAGAGGCTTAGCTAGCAGTTCTTTAAAGAGCCCAGGATTTGGTGCCAGGTGTTTTCCCTATAAAACAGCTGAATAACTTTATTCAGTGCAATCAGAGTCTTGGGTTGCCTCCTAAAAGGAAAAACTGGTGAGCCATTTCAATTAGAACTGTAGGAAACTTTCCTTGAGATCTAAAATGGTTTTGGGGGAAACAGAAAACTACCTGTTAACCGAGTTTGGGAGAATTCTTAAAATTGTGGTAAAGTACACGTAAACATAAAATTTACCGTTTTAATCGCTTTAAAGTGTACAGTGCAGGGCCTTAAAGGCAGCCATGATATGTGGGACCATCACCACTATCTAGTTCCAGAACATTCTTATCTCCCTAAAAGAAACTCCACACTCATTGGGAATCACTCCTCATTTTCACTCATTGGGAATCACTCCTGGAAACCACAATTCTACTTTCTGTTTCTGTGGATTTGCCTGTTCTGGACATTTCAAATAAATGGAATCTCACAATGCACGGCCCTTTGTGTTGGCTTCTTTTTCTTAATATTTTCAATTTTCATCTGTGTTGTAGAATATATTAATTCTTCATTCCTTTTTGTGGTTGAATAATATTCCACTGTATGGGTATATCACATTTTATTTACCCATTCTGTTGATGGATATTTGGATTGTTTCTAGCTTTAAGCTATTGTGAGTGGTGCTGCTATGATATTTGTGCTAAGTATTTGCTTGAATATTTGTTTTTAATTCTTTGGGGTATACTTAGGAGTGGTATTCCTGGATCATATGGTAATTCTATGTTTAACTTATTGAAGAAGCATGAAACTATCTCCCACAGTGGTTAAACAATTTTACAATGCTACCCTAATGTATGTGGATGAGTTCTGGAGAATTTCAAGAGTGTTTTGAAAAAGCGTATGTGCCTATAAGAGAATCATTGTATGACGTTTAGATGGTTTTGAAGAAAATCGATTTGTATTTTTAAAGAGATGAATTTATCTCCTCCTTGATTAAATTCTCCCTCCTGCAGGGATGAGAATGGATCATGTTGGCTAATTTTGAGTTAGGTTCTAAGAAGTTTTGAAAACTGCTCATCAGGGTACCCTCATGTAAGAATATTACATGTGTAGTGTTTTGAAATAGTCACAGCTTTAGATGTGCAGAAATGTAACTTTACCCTTTCTGTTACTAAGCCCAAATTAGCTCTAGTGGCCTCATTTCTGCTGACACTAAAAATTTCCTTTTCATCTTGTCAGTGAAAAGTAATATAGTCTCTTCTTGTTTAAATAGTAACAGGTAATTAAAACTTGTTAACTCCACTCGGGATTTGAACTCATTAAATCAAAGGTCAAACCACCTACCTGAGTTGTTCTGACTCTGGCTCTCTCCACTGCTTTCCTCCATCCCAGAAAGGTATGAACATCATGACACTGGGGAGGTGTGGTTAGTCCATACATCCCTCTCAAGTCTCCACTACCTCTGCTTGGGCTTTTGACATGACCCTTCTCACTGCTGTATCTGTCCAAACGGCGCTAGCCAAGCCTTTGGGAATGTACAAGAATTCGCTGGTGATATACACAGTCTTGCCCATGCCCTGTGGTAGTAACAAGATATGGACCCCCTGAACCTTTAATTCTCAGGCCCTAAGCCTCCTCCAGTCCCCTGGACCACTCAGCATTCATCCACTCTCTCAGACCTGTAGCCTGTGCTCTAAATACAGAGAATCCCATAGGATTTGCCCAACATGCCATGGTATTTGTCATAAATTAGGCTCATTGATCTCATGTAATGCCGTGTGGGAATCTCATAGGGGTGACTTGAACTCTGAAAGCCCTCAAATAATGGTTCTGTTTGAAAATCCATGGATAAGAAGTCAAACTCACACCCTGAATATGTGTTGCTGAGTCGAAATGAATCTCTGTCCTTTCTAGGGCAGAAAGGTCCAATGGAGGCAACTTCCACTACTAAGTGTACTATTGGTGTCCTTGAGAGATGTTCCTGTGGTCAGTGATAGTCAGGGCTGCTGGCAGGCTGGACATTAGTGAATAGCTCCCCACAATTAGCCTATGTATAGCCTCTTTTCCTGCCATTGTGGTCCTACATGTACAAACCCATTGTGCCAGCCCTGGGCTAGCAGATGAGAGGGGTTGGTCAATGTCAGTTGGCCAAGCCATTCTCTTTACTTGGTTGTTTAGTGCCTCATCCATGGATGATACTCTGTGATCATGGTAACATGTAATGTCTTCATGCCCCCAAATCTATCCACATGTGTCAGTTCAGATCTTGTTGTCTTTGTCTAATATTTCTTCTTCCAGACCTCTGACTAACCAGTTAAACTATTTGTTGAGTCCAGGCACATTTAATAGTAGGACATCTTTCTTTCTACATAAAGAAGATCAAGTATGTTGCCTAACATCTGCCTACTGAGAAGTTTTATCTCACTGACCTTACCTTACAGACCATCTCTGGATGGAGATGTAATGTGCCCAAGTTCATTTTCATCTATTCCCACATACTGGCCAACATTCAAGGTCATGAGATAGGCCATCCATCAACCAAGCTTGGAAAAGGTACTAATGGGATCATGATGGGTGACATGGGCCACCTCCTTGTTTCTCACATTTGTACCTCTGGCCATATCTTTTCCTTGATCCCAGTATTTCACTTTCAGCTTTGACTGATATCTTCTGTGGCTACCCAGTTTGGTGTGTTGGGCAGAACCCAGTTCCTATTAGGCAGTTTTTGACTCCTAGTACCTTTGTGCTTCATGGTCATGCACTTAGTCTTTACCTGGACCAAGCAGGTTTTGGAAAGGTGTATGCTGCTTTGTTTCAGAATTCTAAAGGTGATTCTCTTATTTTGGCTTGCCTTAAACTCCACTCTGTATTTTTCTTAACTTTGATACCTCTAATAACTTAGAGTCTGCTGAGTCAAATAGCCCAAATGGCAAGACCATTTGCATCACAGTTATTTCCTATGCTGGCCCTCACTCAAAGCTGGTGGCCTTTCCTGTCAACTGGTTTATGGGTCAGAGCAATATTCAGATACAGGCAGTCCTCAAAAATAGGACATAAACTTGGTTGAGGTGGGTCTATTTAGTTGAGAGCAATTTCTAATAACATTGGTAAGCACAGGCTGTCAGCTGGTAGCACTCTCAGCATCTGAGAATAAAAGTCCTTCTATCCCAAAAAGGGATTCTGGCAGCACAGAATACATCCACGCTGGCTCAAAGCAGTGATGCTAATGGCTGGCTAATCAACAGCCACAGTGGAAATCAGAGACAGTGGCTAATTCCAGAAATGTGCTAAGAAAGTAATTCTTAAGTTGCTATTCTATATTAATCCATTATACTTCATGAAAAAAATATGAAATTAAAAAAACATTTTTAAGCAAAAACAAAAAAGAGAATTTGCCTCCAGCAACCTCTCACTAAACCAATTACTTCTGAAGGATTATATTTCAGAGAAAAGGAAAATACTCTGAGATAGTATAAGAAGAAATAAAGACCAAAGAAGATGGTTAATATTAAATCTAAGTGAACACTGGCGTATAGAATAGCAATAATAATGTCTTGTGGGGTTCATTTTAAAATCCTTGGAAATTTTGTTAATATTGTTAGTATAATTTGATACCTCCTAGAGAAGCCAAACATGAATATAAATTTGGGCAAAAACCATGCTTCAGACACATATAGTACTTCTTCTTTAAAAAAGTTACAAGAACACACAAACAAAAACCACCAAATGACATGAAAATAAACAGCTTTAAATATGGACCACTGAACAGAATTTCACATCCCAACATGTGGTTTTTGTGGTAGTTATTTAATAACAGATGTTAAAAAAATAAATAAATGACACCATGTTTAAACTGCATTTTTTCTTTTTTCTTTTTTCCCCTTAAGAGGTAATTCTCAACCACTTGTCTAGTATATATTGATTGAAAACCATTTGGAAATTACTCCATCTGTCAATGAAATACAAACACCTCTGGAGTGAAACCAAGCAGCTGTTTAAATGTTCCAACGCTTTTCTAGACAAAGAAATCCTCTTCCTTAACACTGGCTCTGTTTATGCTATTGCAAAACAACGGTTCATTTAAGGGAAAACCCAATGGCTCCAGGTGTGTAAACACAACCATTATTTATAAGGAGATTTATAAGAAGACCCAAGACTAACCACTTCCCAGTTGAGGAATTGCTAAGCAATAGAGTTAGTAGAGTTAGACTGTGTGTGCGTGCATTTGTGTGTGTGCGTGCATTTGTGTGTGTGCATGCATGTGCTCATGCACACGTGTGTATTTGGTGAATTCAGAAGTTATTTGTATTTGTGAGCTGCACTTAAAATTCGCAATAGCTCTGACACACTTTGTTGGATAAAATCAACAAATAAGCTGGGAGTAAATAAAAGTCTTACAAGCAGTAGTATAATTTATAATTCTGAAGAATCTATTTACACCATACAGAAATTTGCAAATATTTCCCATTTAAACAAAGACATACCTTTGTCATATTTTCTTATTTATTTCCTCATTAACTAAGAAGGAAACTGAGTAGCATGTAGGTTCTGAACCCTGATGGCTTGGGTTTGAATACCAGCTCCATCAGTGGCTGCCTTTGTAGCACTGGGCAAGGTATTTCTCTTTCCTAAGCCTCAATTTTCACATCTGTCAGAGAGTAAAAATAATCTACTTCACAGAAAATTGTGAGGACTAGAAAAAATTTTAAATTTGTAAAAGTGAATTCATAAGAATTTTTAAAATGTAAATCATTTGATTCAATACTTGACACACGGCACTTAATATGTTACCAGTTATATTAAATCATGAAGCCTTTTGCTGGGTTTAATACTACTGATCCTCAGTTAATTAATATTCATCTTTTGTAGATTTTGGCAATAAATAATTGTCCACATAGACCTTCTCAAAATGAAAACTGCTGCCAGTCACTGTTTCATATAAATAACAACTGGGTAATTCAGCAGTCATTTATTTTTAATTACCTGTGGCTATACTTCATAGTTAACGTATACCTACATGGAGCTTGGGAGTCTGAGCTGTTTGAAACCAGTAACTTCAAAAAGGCACAAAATTCTAGTTATAAATAATTACAAGGGATATAAATACAACACAAGAAATATAATTAACACTGTTTATGTTATATACAAAAGTTGTTACAGAGTAAATCCTATGAGTTCTTATCCCAAGGAAAATGTTTTTTTCTGTTTTTTTATTTTGTATTTACAAAATGATGGATATTCATTAAACTTATTGCGGTAATCATTTCATGATTTTTTTTGGGGGGTGCATGTATCTTTTGTTTTTTTTTTAATTTTTTAAATAATAATTTTTATATTTACAGCTGGTTTACAGTGTTCTGTCAGTTTTCTACTGTACAGTCACACATACATGTATACATTCTTTTTTCTCACATTATCATGCTCTATCATAAGTGACTAGATACAGTTCCCAGTGCTATACATCAGGATCTCATGGCTTATCCATTCCAAAGGTAATAGTTTGCATCTATTAAACCCAAATTCCCAGTCCATCCCACTCCCTGTCCCTCTCCCTTGGCAACCTCTGTTCTGTTCTCCAAGGCCATGATTTTATTTTCTGTGGAAATGTTCATTTGTGCCTAATATTAGATCCCAGATATAAGTGACATCATATGGTATTTGCCTTTCTCTTTCTGACTTACTTAGTATGAGAGTCTCTAGTTCCATCCATGTTGCTACAGATGGCATTGTTTTGTTCTTTTTTATGGCTGAGTAGTATTCCATTGTGTATATATAACAAATCGCCTTAATCCATTCATCTGTTGATGGACATTTCGGTTGTTTCCATGTCTTAGCTATTGTGAATAGTGCTGCAATGAACATGAATGTGCATATGTCTTTTTCAAGGAAAGTTTTGTCCAGGTATATGCCCAGGAGTGGGATTGCTGGGTCATATGGTAGTTCTATATTTAGTTTTCAAAGGTACCTCCATACCGATTTCCACAGTGGTTGTACCAATTTACATTCCCAACAACAGTGCAGTAGGGTTCCCTTTCCTCCACACCCTCTCCAGCATTTGTTATTTGTGGACTTATTAATGATGGCCATTCTGACTGGTGTGTGATGGTACCTTATAGCAGTATGGATTTGAATTTCTCTAATAATCAGTGATGTTGGGCATTTTTCCATGTGCTTGTTGGCCATTTGCGTATCTTCTTTGGAGAAATGTCAATTCAGATCTTTTGCCCATTTTTTCCATTGGGTTGCTGGTTTTTTGCTGTTGAGTTATATAAGTTGTTTACATATTTTAGAGATTAAGCCCTTGTCAGTTGCATTGTTTGAAAATACTTTCTCCAATTCTGTAAGTTGTCTTTTTTTTTTTTATGGTTTCCTTTGCTACGCAAAAGCTTGTCAGTTTGATTAGGCCCCATTGGTTTATTTTTGCTCTTATTACTGTTGCTTTGGGAGACTGACCTGAGAAAATATTTGTAAGGCTGATATCAGAGAATGTTTTACCTATGTTCTCTTCTAGGAGTTTGATGGTGTCTTGTCTTACATGTAAGTCTTGAAGCCATTTCGAGTTTATTTTTGTGCATGCTGTGAGGCTGTGTTCCAGTTTCATTGATTTACATGCGGCTGTCCAGTTTTCCCAGCAATACTTGCTGAAAAGACTGTCTTTTTCCCATTTTATATTCTTGCCTCCTTTGTCGAATATTAACTGACCATAGGTGTCTGGGTTTATTTCTGGGTTCTCTATTCTGTTCCATTGGTCTGTATGTCTGTTTTGGTAGCAGTACCACATTGTCTCGATTACAGTGGCTTTGTAATATTGCCTGAAGTCTGGGAGAGTTATGCCTCCTGCTTGGTTTTTGTTCCTCAAGATTGCTTTGGCAGTTCTAGGTCTTTTGTGGTTCCAAATAAATTTTTGGATTGTTTGTTCTAGTTCTGTGAAGAAAGTCATCGGTAATTTGATAGGGATTGCATTTAATCTGTTGATTGCTTTGGGTAGTATGGCCGTTTTACAATATTAATTTTTCCAACCCAGGAGAATGGAATATCTTTCCATTTCTTTCAGTCCTCTTTCATTTCTCTGATTAATGTTTTTTAGTTCTCAGCATATAAGTCTTTCACCTCCTCAGTCAGGTTTATTCCCAGGTATTTGATTTTTGGGAGTGCTATTTTAAAAGGTATTGTATTTTTGTATTCCTTTTCTAATATTTCATTGTTAGTATACAGAAATGCGATTTATTTATGAATGTTATTCTTGTATCCAGCTACTTCGCTGAATTTGTTGATCAGTTCAAGTAGTTTTTGTGTGGAGTCCTTTGGGTTTTCTGTATATAGTATCATGTCATCTGTATACAGTGACAATTTTACCTCTTCTGTTCCAATTTGGATACCTTTTATTTGTCTGATTGCTGTGGCTAGGACTTCCAATACTATGTTGAATAACTGGTGAGAGTGGGCATCCTTGTCATGTTCCAGATTTTAGTGGGAAGGCTTTCAGTTTTTCTCCATTGAGTATTATATTTGCTGGGGGTTTGCTGTAAATGGGTTTTATTGTGTTAAGGTATGTTCCCTCTATACCCACTTTGGTAAGAGTTTTTATCATGAATGGATGTTGGACTTTGTCAAATGCTTTTTCTGCATCTATTGAGATGATCATGTGGTTTTTGACTTTTCTTTTGTGAATGTGGTATATGACATTGATTGATTTGCATATGGTGAACCATCCTTGTGAACCTGGGATGAATCCACTTGGTCGTGTTGTATGATCGTTTTATATGTTGTTGGATTCAGTTGGCTAAAATTTTGTTGATAATTTTTGTGTCTGTATTCATCAAAGATATTGGCCTGTGGTTTTCTTTTTTGGTAGTATCTTTGTCTGATTTTGATATTAGGGTGATTGCGGCTTCATAGAATGTCTTTGGAGTGTTCCTTCTTCTTCAACCTTTTGGTATAGTTTAAGGAGGATGGGTATGAGTTCCTCTTTGTATGTTTGGTAGAATTCTCCTGTGAAGCCATCTGGTCCTGGACTTTTATTTGTAGGGAGTGTTTTTTATTACATATTCAGTTTCATTTCTAGTGATCAGTCTGTTCAGTTGATCTATTTCTTCTTGATTCAGTTTTGGCAGGCTATAAGTCTCTAGAAAGTTGTCCACTTCTTTTAGGTTGTCAAATTTGTTGGCATGTAATTGTTCATAGTATTCTCTCTCTCTCTCTCTTTTTTTTTTTTTGGATTTCTGCAGTATCCATTTTGATTTCTCCTTTTTCATTTCTTATTTTGTTTATTTGGGTTTTTTATCTCCCCTTTTTGGTGAGTCTGGCCAGAGGTTTGCTGATTTTGTTTACCTTTTCAAAGAAACAGTTCTTGGTTTTATTGATTTTTTCTATTGTTTTTTGAATGTCTATGTTATTGATTTCCTCTCTGATCTTTATGATTTCCTTCCTTCTGCTGACTTTAGGTTTTGTTTCTTCTCTAATTTATTTAGGCGTTGGGTTAAGTTGTCAGTTTGAGATTTTTCTTCTTTTTTTGAGGAAGGCCTGTATTGCTATGAATTTCCCTTTGAGAACTGCTTTTGTGCCATCCTATAGATTTTGAGTTGTTGTGTCTTCGTTATCATTTGTCTCGAGGTATTTTTTAATTTCCTTCTTGATTTCCTCATTGAGCCATTGTTTTTTTAGTAGCATGTTGTTTAGTCTCCATGTAGTGTGTTTTTTCTCATTTCTTTTCCTGTGGTTGATTTCTACTTTCATGCCATTGTGGTCAGGAAAAATAGTCGAAATAATTTCTATACTCAAATTTGTTGAAGTTTGCTTTGTGCCACAGTATGTGGTTATCCTTGAGAATGTTCCATGTGCACTTAAGAAGAATGTACATTCTGATCTTTTTAGATGTAATGTCATAAAAATGTCAATTAAGTCTAATTTTCTATTGTGTAATTTAGGATCTCTGTTGCCTTATTGATTTTCTGTCTACAGGATCTGTACATTGATGTGAGTGAGGTGTTAAAGTCTCCTACTATGATTGTATTCCCATCAATTTCTCCTTTTATGTCTGTTAGTATTTGGGGTTGGAATCTGGGTGCTTCTATATTAGGGGCATATATATTGACGGTTGTAATATCCTCATCTTAATGGATCCTTTTACTATTAAATAGTGTCCTTCCTTCTCTTTCTTTATGACCTTCATTTTAAGGTCTATTTTGTCTGATGTGAGGATTGCAACTTCTGTTTTCCTGTCTTTTCCATTGGCATGAAACATCTTTTCCCATACCCTCTTTCAATCTATATGTTTCCTTTGCCCTAAGGTGAGTCTCTTGTAGATAGCAGCTTGTAGGTTTTTGCTTTTTTATCCAATCAGCCATTCTGTGTCTTTTGATTGCAGCATTCAGTCCATTGACATTTAAAGTAATTATCGATAGATATGTATATATTGTCATTTTAAACCTTGTTTTCCAGTTGATTCTATGTTACCCTTTCTTTTTTTGGTTGGATGATTTCCACTTATTTTATTCTCAAGTACTTTTTAGTTTTTTTGAATTTAATGCTTGCTTTTGATTTGTGATTGCCCTGCTTTTTAAGTATGTGAATTCTTTCCTATAGGCTCAAAGACATTATTAAAAAATAGAATGTATATTTTCTTATTTTCCTTTCCTACATTCTGTGATTCTGAAGCCCTTTTTTTAGCATCTTCATGTTTGTCCTTTTGCTGTTCCTTGCGTTTATCATTGTTTTTAAAGTTTTTTTTTTCCTCTTTTAGATCTGTATGCTGGCTAATTTAAGTGATTGCTTTCCAATTGTTATTTCCTCCATCCAATTTCTACCTACTTTTTTTCTTTTTTCTTTTAAAAGAAGCCCTTTTAGTATTTCTTTTGGAATGGGTTTAGTATTGTTGTACTCTTTTAGCTTTTATTTGTTGGAGAAATTCTTTATTTCCCCTTCTATTTTAAATGATATTTTTGGTGGATGGGCTGCAGATTTCTTTGTTTCAGAACTTTAAATATATCTTGCCACTCCCATAGCATTTGGCAGTGCCAGCAGTAGGGCGGGTGTGCTCCCAGGGGAATGAGAGCAACAACAGGTGGTGTTCCATCACAATATCCTCCTCTGTGGTGCCCTCTAAGGTGGCTGGGGTTGCAAGTGGTTCTTGTTCAGGGATACCCAGTGGTGGTGGGCCACGCCCACCTCTGGAGTCACAGATAACTGCAGTGGTTTGCCCCCGCCACCTGCAGACCACCTTCAGACTGTGCAAGAAGCACCCCCTCCTGTTTGGCCCATGCAGGAGGTGCTGCACCAGCTTGGGAGGGGACAGAGATCAAGCCTCTGGGTGCTGCCCAGAGCATTTGGCAGTGGCAGCTGCAGGGTGGGTGTGTTCCCAGGGGGTTGAAAGCAATAACGTGTGGTGCTTGGTTGCAGTGCCTTCTTTTTTTTGCCAACCTCTGAGGTGACTAGGGCCACAAGTGGAGCCCACTCACAGGCCCCCAGTGGTGGCAGGACATGCGTCTCTTTGGCTTCTGAGATGACCACTGCAGTCTGTTCCTGCTGCCTGTAGATCACCCAGGAGGCACCCACATCGCACTTAGCCCCCCGCTGCCCTTAGCCCACACAAGAGGTGCCTGGCCACCGATGGCCTGCACAAAAAGTGCCCAGTCTCCTGTAGCCTGAGCAAGTGGCTTCTCACCACCCAGTAGCTTGCACCAGAGGTGCCCTGTCTTCTGAGATCACGCACACGCATGGCCAGGGAGATTCCTACGATGGTCTGCCCCTCCTCCTCTCACCTTCCCCAACAATGGTGCCTTGCTTCTCCTGTAGGCAGAGACCTTCTCCTAAAATAACATACAAAACTTTTTGTAAAAGGCCAAAGGCATTCATTGAAAACTGATCAAGAGGTGGTATGAAACAGATTGAGCATGAACCTAAGAGAAAAGAAGCAGAGCTGGCTGGGAAAAGTAGACTTTGCTGTGATGGACAACTGGAGGAAGGCATAACTGATTATAAGTTCAGGTCTCTCTACTAACAGAGAGACATAAGGATACAATCATCTTCTGAGCATTTACCCTGTATATTATTTATTCTTTGCAAACATTCTGTAGTTCTGTGATATACATTGTTATCTTTACTTCACAGGGGAAGACACTCAGGGTCAAGAGTAGAAACACATGCTCAGAGTCACTCAGATAGGCAATAGTAGAGCTTGGATTAGAACCCAAGCCAGTCTGACTCCAAAGTTCACTTTCTCTCTGTGCTTCTGTGCGTGGGAATAAAGAAAAGGAATACTGAACCAGGGATGTCATGTCAGGAGATAAAGGAAGATAATAAAACCATGGGGGGGGATTCTTTACTCTTTTGGAAGGAGGGGAGGGGAGGATCGCCTGTGGTAAAAACAAAACTCAATCCAGCAGAAACATATGGCTAATTAAAAGGAGGAAGCTCACTAGAGAACAGAAGATATGTTGGGTGATAATAGAGCTTAGAGTGAAAGAAGCCCCATCTGTAGCCATCTTTTCAAGGACAGATCTAAATATGCAGAATATGGGTGGCTCTACCTTTTTGCAGACTGATTTTCCTCACCCACCCCTAAGGGGCACACCAGGGACATGCACAGCACCTATAGTAACACGTAAACATAAGAACACAGCAGAGACAACACTCCCTGTCTGTGAGCAGATGGGGAGGAGAACAGTTCTTAGGAAGTCCTCCAGCAGGAAAGTGACAGAAGATAAAGAAATATTTTGCCAAGAATGTGCCATGTGGTGCCATTATTTTCTATTTCTAAGTGGTTGGTAATATTGTCCAGCTCACATAAAAACCACACAGTACAGTTTTAGAAGGACATATTCTTGTTTTATTGGGGGTGGTCAAAGAGGATGTTGTGGGGAAAATATTAGGGGCCCTGAAAGCTGAGGGGCAATGTTTAAGCTACCTGATATTATAGGTAAAATTTTCGAACAAGCAAGTCTCAGAGCTAATTCTACTAGAATAGGGGTGTGGTATTACAAATTTGGTTATGACTTCACTTTTCCACCCAAAGGTATGGCTGTTTTAGACCCCAGCAGAAGCAGAACATCAGTTCTGAGCCACTGAACAGAGAGGTACATCAGAGGAACAGAAAGCATAGGGAGAAAATACAGAATAGTGAACTATTCTGAGAAAGACAGTGCATGCCTAGCAAAGCCCAACCACTCTGAGTTTGTAAACTCAGGCACTCAGCAGTTTTGCTTTATTTTTTTGGCCTTGGTGATACTATCTTTGCCTGGGGTCTCATGAGAAAGCGGAGTCTGACACTTATCTTTTTATGAATGTAGTTCACTTGAGGATGTTATCTCAGGGGGTTGTTAGTGAAGACTAGGAAGAGTGAAATGGGGGAGGAGGGATTGCCAAAACAAGGATACATCTTTGAGCAGGTCATAGATATGGGTAGTGGAACCTTGATCCCACTGAAACGCTCTGAGGATCCTGGAGAATGCACCTCTGAATTGTCTTCTGTGGGTCAGAAGAGCAGGCACTTACCCATTGACTCCAGCTGTGCACTGACCCAAGGCTACCCTATAGGATGCTGATTTTCCAGGTTCATGCATGCATTGGTATCAGGGGGGCTCGCCAAGCATCAGATGTCAGGTGTCAGAGAAGTTCAAGCACAGAAAGCAAGAAAATGGGGTGCAGCAGAGGCAAAGTGCTGACAGATTTTACTTCTGATGGGATAAGAGATGTGAGGTGTAACTCAAGAAATAATGCAAATATCTTAAAAATTTGCTTAAGATTAAAAAAAAAAGCTGATTAAAAAAATTTGCTTAAGATTAAAAAAAAAAAAACAAAGCAAAGGCTCCAGTTCAAGAAAACCATCCTGTTTGTGTAGGACAGGGGTACAGGGTGCACGTACAAAATACTGAGCAGAATATGAACCAAGACATTTTCCTTTTTTTTTTGTCTTTTTGCCTTATCTAGGGCCACACCCGTGGCATATGGAGGTTCCCAGGCTAGGGGTCTAACAGGAGCTGTAGCCACCGGCCTACGCCACAGCCACAGCCATGCGGGATCCGAGCCGCATCTGCAAACTACACCACAGCTCACGGCAACGCCGAATCCTTAACCCACTGAGCAAGGCCAGGGATCAAACCCGCAACCTCATGGTTCCTAGTCGGATTCGTTAACCACTGAGCCATGATGGGAACTCCGAACCGAGACATTTTCTAAATTGAACTATTCTTTTGATTACTGCCATAGCTTTACCAATTCCTCTGCAGGAGCCAAAGTGAAAATGACTTGGAATTCCCTATTACTTACTTACTTACTTTATTTATTGATTGATTGATTGATTGATTGATTGATTGCTTTTTAGGGCTGTACCTACAGCATATGAATGTTCCCAGGCTAGGCGTTGAATTGGAGCTGTAGCTGCTGCCAGGCTAGGGTCGAATTGGAGCTGTAGCTGCTGACCTACACCACAGCCTCAGCAATGCCAGCTTCAAACCTCGTCTGCAACCTACCCCACAGCTCACAGCAGTGCTGGATCCTTAACCCAGTGGGCGAGGCCAGGGATCGAACCCACATCCCCATGGATACTAGTCAGGTTTGTAACCCATTGAGCCACAGCTCACCCCTCATTACTTATTACTTGTCATTTGTTTTATGTAAGTGTATTTAAATAGATTGTTGAGGAGTTCCCTTCGTGGCTCAGTGGTTAACGAATCCGACTAAGAACCAAGAGTTTGCGGGTTTGATCCCTGGCTTTGCTCAGTGGATTAAGGATCCGGCATTGCCGTTAGCTGTGGTGAAGGTTGCGGACGTGGCTTGGGTCCTGCGTTGCTGTGGCTGTGGTGAAGGCCGGCGGCTACAGCTCCTGTTAGACCCCTAGCCTGGGAACCTCCATATGCCATGGGTGAGGCCCTAGAAAAAAGGCAAAAAGACAAAAAAAATATTGTTGAATTATTCTTATGTAGTTCTCATCCTATTGAGTCATTTCAGTGGTTTTTATCAAATTTTATTGGGGGTCCTTTCAAAGTCCTTTGTCTTCACACACCACCACAATGCATACACACACATGCAGAGATTTTTAGATAATTGGAAGGTTGAACTTGGGTAGACCACCAGAGTCAAGATTCCAGCGTTTTCAGAGAGCAGACTCAGATAAGCATCATCCTTTTATAGACCAGGTTTTCAGTCTGTGTGTGCTTCAAGTTCTAGCAACCACTGTGACAGGTTCCTGCAAAAGGATTTCTGGCTCATGATTACATCAAATCATGCCAGGTGATCTCCTCAATTCAGGACAAAAGTTATTCTGGAGGAAGCTTAGGAGAAATCCTGTGTTTTCATATAGAAAATCTTAAAAGCAAATCTTTCATTGCGCATCTTTTATTTGCCGGTTGTTTGCTATCTATCTATCTATCTATCTATATCTCAAATTTCCCATACGAACACAAGTAGATATTACCATCTCTATTCTTTTATTTTATGATTTTAATTTTTCCATTATAATTGATTTACACTGTTCTGTAATTTCTACTGTACAGAAAAGTGACCCAGTCATATATATACTCTTTTTCTCACCTTATCCTCCATCGTGTTCCATCGCAAGTGACTGGATATAGTTCCCTGTGCTGTACAGCAAGATCTCAATGTTATCCACTCCAAATGCAATAGTTGCCATCTATTAACTCTAGATTCCCAGTCCATCCTACTACCTCTCCCTCACCCTTGGAAACCACAAATCTGTTCTCCAAGTCCATGAGTTTCTTTTCTGTGGAAAGGTTCATTTGTGCCATATATTAGATTCCAGATGTAAGTGATATCATATGATATCTGCCTTTCTCTTTATGATTTACTTCATGTAGTATGAGTCTCTAGTTCCGTTCATGTAGCTGTATATGGCATTATTTTGTTCTTTTTTATGGCTGAATAGTATTCCATTGTGTATATATACAACATCTTCTTAATCCATTCATCTGTCAATGGACACTTAGGTTGTTTCCATGTCTTGGCTATTGTGATTAGTGCTACAATAAACACAAAGGTGCATGTAACTTTTTCAAGGAAAGTTTTGTCTGGATATATGCTCAGGAGTGGGTCACATGGGTCACACAGTATAGTACCACATGAATAGGGGTCACATGGTAGTTCTAGATTTAGTTTTCTGAGGTACCTCCATACTGTTTTACATAGTGGCTGTACCGATTTACATTCCCACCAACAGTGTAGGAGGATTCCCATTTCTCTACACCTTCTCTAGCATTTGTTATTTGTGGACTTATTAGTGATGGCCATTCTGACAAGTGTGAGGTAGTTTTGATATGCATTTCTCTAATCATCAGTGATGTTGAGCATCTTTTCATGTACTTGTTGGCCATCAGTATATCTTTTTTGGGAAAATGTCTATTCAGTTCTTTTGCCCATTTTTCAGTTGGGTTGTTAGCTTTTCTGCTGTTGAGTTATATAAGATGTTTGTATATTTTAGAGATTAAGCCTTTGTCAGTTGCATCATTTGAAACTTTCTCCCACTCTGTAAGTTGTCTTTTTTTTTTTTTTATGGTTTCCTTTGCTATACAAAAGCTTGTCAGTTTGATTAGGCCCCATTGGTTTATTTTTGCTTTTATTTCTATTGCCTTGGGAGACTGACCTAAGAAAACACTGGTACTCTTCATGTCAGAGAATGTTTTGCCTATGTTCTCTTCTAGGAGTTTGGTGGTGTCTTAAGTTTAAATCTTTAAGCCATTTTGAGTTTATTTTTGTGTATGGTATGAGGGTGTGTTCCAGTTTCAGTGATTTATATGTGGCTGTCCAGTTTTCCCAGCTCCACTTGCTGAAAAGACTGTCTTTTTCACATTTTATATTCTTGCCTCCTTTGTCTAAGATTAATTGACCACAGGTGTCTGGGTTTATTTCTGGGTTCTCTATTCTGTTCGTCTCTATTCTTATAAAAGAGGCAGTGGAGGCCAAATGAGCTGAGTTGCTGAAGTTCTCATGATCAGAAAGAGGCAGAGCCAGGATTTAAATCCAGGCTTGTCTGGCTCTGAAGCTCTGTTCTTTTGCCTACCCCTGGGGCCTTGCCACATGCACTGTGTTAGTCTTTCTGGAAATCAGACAGGCCCAATCCACTGCACCTCACCTTCTTATGTAATAACCTGGAGGGTAGGGAGAACCATCTGCTTCAAGAGCAACATATTTGAGTCCATAAGGCAAATAAGTTGGCTGGAAACAGAAAGATTGTGACATTGCCATTTGGCATTCCTGACTTACTTTGCATTTATAAAATGGAAATATGTAGCCCAACAGTTTGATTTCACAAGCCTATCATTATCATTCATTCTGAAATAAACATAGTCAGGGACATCATGTACAAAATAAAGGATCCTTGTTTTGGGAGATGATGTCAAGTAGGAGGAGTTTTTTTTTTTTTTAACTCGTACCCCCTAAAGCACTAGCTTACAAGTGACTTCAACACTGAGGTCAATGAAGGAGGCAAGCAAGTAAGGGAGAAAACTTAGGATTAAATTTAAGAACATAAGATCATAAGATTATTTAAGAAGTAGTACAATAAAAACAAAAACGAACTAATGTGACATAATTAAACTTTAAAGCATTTGCATAGCAAAGGAAACCACAAAAAAATGAAAAGACAACCCATGAAATGGGAGAAAATCTTTGCAAATTGAGCACTCAACAAGGGATTAATCTTCAAAATATACTAATATGCCATGGAGCTTTATATCCAAAAAACAAAAAGTTCAATTAAAAAAAATGATCAGAAGATCTAAATAGTTATTTCTGCAAAGTGGGACAAATGGCCAAAAAAGACATGAAAAGATGCTCAACATTACTAATTATTAGAGAAATGCCAAGTCAAAACTACAATGAGGTATTGCCTCATACCAGTCAGAATGGTGATCATCAAAAAGTTTGCAGACAATATAGAATTCCCATCGTGTCTCAGCGGAAATGAATCTGATGAGGAACCATGAGGTTGCGGGTTCAATCCCTGACCTCGCTCAGTGTGTTGGGGATCCAGCTTTGCCATGAGCTATGGTGTAGGTTGCAGATGTGGCTCAGATCTTGCGTTGCTGTGGCTGTGGCATAGGCTGGCAGCTGTAGCTCCAGTTGGATTCCTGGCCTGGGAACCTCCAACATGCCATGGGTGTGGCCCTAAAAAAAGGAAAGAAAAAAACACACACAAAAAGTTTACAAACAATAAATGCTGGAGATGTTTGGAGAAAAGGCAACCCTCTTACACTGTTGGTGGGAATGTAAATTGATACCACCACTATGGTGAATAGTATAGTGGTTCCTTAAAAAACTAAATACAGAGCTACCCTATGATCCACAAATCCCACTCCTGGCAATAGCCAAGACCTGAAAGCAACCTGAATGTCCATTGGCAAATGAATGGATAAAGAAGATGTGGTATATACACACAGTGGAATACTACTCAGCCATAAAAAAGAATTAAATAATGCCATTTGGAGCAAGATGGATGGACCTAAAGATTATCATACTGAGTGAAGTAAGTCATACAGAGTAAGACATACATCATATGATATCACTTATATGTGGAATCTAATAAAACTGATACCAAAGAACTTATTTATAAAACAGAAACAAACTCACAGATTTCAAAACCAATCTTATGGCTACCATAGATGAAACCACTGGGGGAGGTAGGAATTGGGAGGGTGAGAATAACATATAGAGACTACTGTATAAAACAGACAATTTAATAAGAACCTACTATATAGCACACATACAGCAAAAGGTAGTATAAAGTGGTCCTTCCAATACATGACTGGTCATCTAAATTCACCCAAAGAGTTGTAAATATATGTATATAGAAACCAGAACCCAACTTCAGACAGAGATTCCAGATATAAGGCTCAAGTGTCTGTCTATTAAAAAATCCCCTATGGCTATTTTGATGATCAGTTTCAGTTTAGATCTACTGCTTAAGAATTTGCAAGCTAATATATGGGGAGCCAATTTGTGTATTTTAAATTGCATGTGTAATCTCAAAAGATGAGCTTATAATTTTTCTTTTGTATGATTTCTAAATGTTCAAAATAATCTAGATATTCAGTAGATTTTCTTGTCAATAGCCATTTGGAAATCCCTTCACTAATAAGTCAATTAGTAGAGGAAAAAGTAATCAGTTTATCTCTATATGATTACATTTTAGTGGGAAACAAAAGATGAACCTAAACAATTACTAAGTGTGGCCTGAGGATGAGTCAACAATTGTAATAAAAGAAAAAAACTTTATGGATTTCCCGTCATGGCTGAGCAGATTAAAGAGCTGAGCAGATTAAAGATGCAGCATAGTTTCTGTGAGGATGTGGGTATGATCCCTGGCCTTGCTCAGTGGTTTAAGGATCCAATGTTGCTGCAAGCTGAGCTGTAGACTCCAGATGTAGCTTGGACCTGGTGTGGTCTTGGCTGTGGCGTAGGTCTTGGCTGCAGTGCCAATCCAACCCTTAGCCTGGGAACTTCCATAAGCCATAGGTGCAGCCACAAAAAGAAAAAAAGACAATTATAAGAGAGATTCCAGTTGCTTCTCCAGTGCTTTCTTAGAAGCCCAAAGAATCTAAAAAACCTTCAGGAAGCTCCTGTTGATTATCTCAGCTGCCTGAAGCCCTGGAATGGAGGAATTCAATCAGAAGCTACTGTGAATTTTATATCAGATATTTGCCCATGCTTCTAGTAATCACCTCTCCTTTTCTTAGAGAAGGAAACCCTAATCCACACTCAAATACAGAATATACAGAGAAGATTATTCTGGGAGATGTAGGTTCCATATTCTTCTTTCCTCTATAGGTGCAGTAAGGAAGGTGTACCAAGAGGGAATCTAACAATCTTTAAATGTTTAGAATAAGAAAAATGAAAATAAGTAAGCTGAACATTTAAATTGGTTGGGGTTAATTCAGGGAAAGAAATCACTCTTGGTATTTCAACCGAAGAATTTAATATAGGGAATTTATTATTCAAGTGCTAGAGAATGGAAATGGAACAAAGGGAACATTAGAAGGGATCTTTATTAAAAGTTGCTGCCACCCTTAGAGGTGAGAGAATAAAAGAAGAGGTTGAGATTAATAGAATCTAGAATCTTCCTGGAAGGAGCCTACAAAATTAGGACTCAGAGTTCCAAGGGAGGGTGCCACCTAACTGGCTGCTGCTGGTACCTCAGGGGCTTAGAGAAGGGTCTCACAGAATGGGGCTCTTATCTCTGAACAGGGGAGGTTGCCCAGTTGGTGCTGGTACTTCAGAAGATCCAGAGAGGTCTTGTGTTGTCCCAACTCAGACACATCAGGAATTAGCACTTCCTGGTTGGTGCTGTGATGGAGCACAAAGAGGTGGGTGGAGGGAGTGTCCTAGTGAGCTGCAAACTTTAAGGTTTAATTCTTCTGCTGCCAGGATAAAAGGCAAGTAGGGTGGCCTGCTAAGATAAATCAACAAGCATGAATAAACCAGCCCCTTCTTCTCCTGCCACTCGGTCTTCTCACTAGTTCCTTCTATTGAGGGAAACAGTAGCCTTTCTGACAAAGAGAATTGTTTTTTGTTTGCAGAATTTTCATCACAAAGCAGCGTGTAGAATTTTGAACCTGGCACATTACTCAGCAGAAAAAATTTGGAAAATAGCAACAGAATATGCCAAAAGTATAGGATAGGAATAGTAGAGGGAAGAGAAGAAATATATAAAATTGGATATGGACATTGACTGTAGAAGACCAACAAAACTAAATTTTGACTCTGAGAAAACTAATAAAATAAAACTCTGGGAAGTTTGAGTCATAAAAAGGGACAAAAAAAGAAGCAATATTAGAAATTAAAAAAAAACATAGCTAAAGATACAGCAAAGATAGCAAATGTGAGGAAAATGTGAATGACTTCATATCAATAAGTTTGGGAACCTCTAACAAGCATATCACAGAAAAATTAAATTATTGAAATTGATGCATAAGGATACTGAAACATGAATGTTCCTAAAGGATCAAATGAAATTGAAACAATATTTAAAAATATCCTCACACACAAAAAAGATTAAAAACTCCAGATTTGGATCCTTTAAGAAAAATAAATAATTCTTGTTTGCTTGTTTAGTTTTTGTGTCCTGGATTTCTTTAAACATTTCATACATTCCTATTTTGTATTCTGAACCTGATATTTCCAATATATACAGTCCTTGAAGGGGGAGGTGTCAATAGCAATTATTTATTGTTTCTGTCGATGCTCACTCTTTGTAGCTTACCTTCCTGTATACTTGTTGTCCTGTGATTTTTGAACCTACTTTGATTTTAATTTGTGTGACATCCATGGACATAAATGAATGTATCTTTCTTCCTGAGGGGGTTTTCTTCTTTTTCCGCCTCTGTTTTTACAAGTAGCCAAGATAGCCTTGACTTGGGACCATTTTAGCCTTAAGGCTTTAGGCTCATCGCTGGAGTATCAGACTTGGCTTCACCACTTGTGTGCTGGCCCTGGGCTCACTGTCCTAATAGCCATGTGCTATGGGATCCATGCTTCAGACAAGCTGCCTACCTACATCCTAGCTGTTCCAGTGTGAGCTCCCCTATAGTTCTGCCCTAGCTAACCTTTTCTGGGGTGGGCGGGGGAGAGTCACAAAGCTGTTTCTTCATTTTGAAAATTAACAGTACCTGAAATAGTATGTCTTGGATAAAGTTTAATTGTGAACATAGGAGCAACAGAAAGGGTTTAGGGATGTATGGAAAGCTTCAAAGCTATAGAAATGTCTTATTTTTAAGGCTGAATTGTGGGCACAGAAGGCTTATTTATTTTTCAGTATTATTGTATAAGCAACGTTGTGTGCAGTGCTGCACAGACTAAAGGCAGTGCCTTAAACTCAGACATAAGTGCTGCAGAAAACAGCACTTGTCCAATAGGAGACATGCATGGATTATGCCGAGTTGAAAGGAGGAAAATGGTGAAGGACATAACTGTGTAGCCTTGAGGTTTTGCTCTTGGGGTCCATATGAGATGACTCTGGGACTTCTATACAAGTTTGAGAGGAACTTAGGGTGAAGTTCTTAATAAACGTAGTGGGAACAGATAAGATAAATATTGTATATTGTGAGTCTATAGGCTACTGTGGCTCTGGGTTCATGGATTATGCAAATTACACATAAATAAAGCACTGATTCCCCTTCTGGTCTTGAGAGCATCCTTAAAATCTGTCCAGTACCAAGTCCAGTTGTCTGTTCTCTTGTGTTTCAATTTGATGTATTTCCCTTTGGTTGCCCAGTAACATACCACAGAGGAGCAATTTGAAGAATGGAGCCATGGTGCTTAGAAACATTAATCCCACTCTTATGAGGAACAGTTTGCTCTCAGGGTGTTTTTTTTTTTTTTTTTTTCAGCAGCAGCTCAGGACCATTGAGATAGCAACAGAGCAAAGATATCTATTAAATTCTTATCTATGGGTCAGGATATTAAAATGCCATGTAATTGGAACCCCTGTTTAGAAATATTAATAACTATTGCATTGAAAACCAGCCTAGTAGTAAATGAGAAAACAGCAAGCCAGGAGGGTTTGTATAATTTTACTCAATCTATGTTCTACCCAATTTACCAGGCAAAAAAAATAAATTATGTCTGAAAATCAATCATGCAGTATTTCTGGCCACTTTTCATGAAAATGGATTATCTGTCACAGTTCTCTGAGGCTTTAACCCCATGTGGCATAACATTTTAGGACAGAGGTGTGAGCCAGGCTCACACAAGGATTAGCCAGCCAGGCATGACTTGAGAGGTTCTAAGGGCTGATCACCCCAAAATATTAACTCTATCCACAGTCTTATTTGTTCTGAAGGTGGGATTTACTCCCTAAATGTCTTCTGGAGTTGAAAGCTTTTTTGTCTTTGTTGTTTGTGTATCGATAATTTGCTCTGTTTTGTTATCAAGGGATATCCAGTGTACAAATCAGAAGAGAGTATTTTCTGATTGTCACTTGCTGTTCTCACCAATGACGTTGCTACCTGGGAGAGTAGTAATAGTAGCAGTGGTGGTTGTCGCTGTTGCTTGAATTGAAATATAACTTGTATGAAGTGAAGTAGTGTTCAGTGTTCTGCTCAATAAGTTTTTACATGTATATACAGCCACACAGAGGCTCTTTCCTTTCTCTTTCCAGTCAGTACACAGCTCTGTATCTCCTCCCACACACACCAAAGGGTAAACCCTATTCCGACTTTTATCACCACAGCCTGGGTTTGACTACTTCAAATGGACTTTTTAACAGAATCATTCTGTTTGTTCGTTTTGGTGTCTGGCTTTTTCAACTTCACCTTATATGTGTGAGATTCATTCGTACTGTTGCATTTATCAGTGGATTGTTCTTTTTCATTGCTGTATACTCTTCTATGAATACCCAATTTAACCATTCTACTATTGGTAGACATTTGGGTTGTTTCTATTTATTGATGAGTTTTGTACATGTAGCTTGGTGGACATAGGCACATATTTTTATTACATATAAATACCAAAGAGTGGAATTTCCCTATCATAGGGTACACATACGTTTAGCTTCAGTAGAAAATGCCTAAACTCTTTCCTGGGAGGATTGTTTTGGTGGGAGGTATACTCTGTTTGCCCCTCTAGAATAATTCTGTTTTTCTCTGTCATACTCTGTGCCCTAACTACCCTAGTTTCCAGTTCCTTAAATTTTGGCTCCTGGTTGGATTCAGCCAATGGAAACCCCAGCACTTGATTGGAGAATGGGGAGAAAGAGAGAGAGAGATCAGAGTATTTATTCATTCTGTTCTCTCCCTGTTTTACCGCCATGGAGAGAGAGGTTCCTTTCTTCTGGAGACACAGCTCCTGTTGCACAATCCATCTCCCAAGGCCCCAGCTCTCACTAGTTATTCTTTCTAGCCCTTTTAGGCTCAGCACGTAGTTACGGATGCCCATTTTTGCTAGTGCCTGGGGACTTATTTTCCATCTAGCTTGACACTCTTAGCCCTACTCACATTCCTGAAAAAAAAAATTATTCTATAAAAAATCTAAAGCCTTTGAGTATGCTATCTTTTTGTGTAGGAATTTCGACTGATATAGGAGGAAAAAAAGATTTTGCAAGAGGTCAGAATGTATTGGAACACATAGGGGCTCCTGCTAAGCATAAGAAAATTAGCACAGGGAAGAGGCTATTCTGAAAGTAGTTATTTAGGACAATTTAAGTTAACAAATATATTGGGCATGATCCAGAACTCTGAACAACATAAAGATGAGCTTCTTACTCTTAACTAGTTTTGTGGACAAGTAGACCTTTGACTTTGATCGTGGTTGCCCATGACTCTACTAAACCTCCATCTTCTCTAAGTGGAAATTTTACCCGTGTCAAGTTGACCAGTAGTTCAACCACTACCACACCTCTGGAGCAGTCAGTGACAATAATCAAGAAAACCACATACCAAAGGGGACACAGAAGTTCTGTGATTTCATTAAAGGAATTCATTCGGCAGTGGTAGGGTTACTGATGAAGCATTTTTGAACTACTCAGAATCTTAGAGGCAAGGTCCCCTACATCCTCTAACTTCAGGGAAGCTATAACCATCAACCAAGGATAGAGAGGCTTGCTTCTGGGCTGGCAGTCTAGTATGGTGGTTAAGACAAAGCAGAGTTTGGGAGCAAGTTTTGAGTAGGAATCTAGACTTTGTCTCTTATTGGCTATATACCCTTGAGCTAGCAATGAACATTCCTCAGTTCCCTCCACTGTAAAATAAGTATAATCATTCTCATACCTTTTATAATAACTATTATTAATGCATTCTTTCACAAAAAGATACATAAACATATTTATGAAGATGGTCCTTCTGACCTCCACCTAAGTGCTGCTGGAAGCTGTTAAGACATACAAAGCTGGAACAGAGCTGTGGGTAAAGGTGCTGTGAGGGTAATGTTGAGAGTGCGCACATCAGGGCCAGTGAGGGGATGTGTGGGAAGATAAAATGCCAAAGTCTAATAGACAAGGTCTAGGAATGGTGGTGCTGGGGACTAATGTGTGATTCTTGAATTACATTCTAATTCTGGGATAGAAAATTAGAATCTGCCTTGCCTAAGCAGAAGAAATCTGAGAGGCAGACAGTTAAAGTCCCTATACTGGATTTGCCTGCAGTGTTTTGGGGGGTTTTGTTTTGTTGACAATAGTCATTTGAATAAGTAATCTTTTTGCAAGTGTAGCACTCTATCCCTATCATCTTCATTTTGTTCATTTTAGAGACAAAGTCAAGGTTAATATGTGTGTATGTGTGTGTATGTGTGACATATTTCAAATCAGGGACTGTCTTAATTAGCAAGAATAGAAGCAAGGATAAATAAAGGGATTTCTGAGAAAACAAATTCCAGTTTGTTTGTAGGCATGCATGCCAAAGCAAAAGAGTTTTGAAGGCAGCTATGGCTTTGGGCAAATTCTAATAGTACTGAAGGGTGAGGAAATAGGCAAGGAAGCAAACAATGTGATTCTGGCATCCTGCTGGTGATTCAGAAAATTCTGATTCAAAAACAAGAATTATTTTCAAAGGTCTTTTGACAGAGCCGACAGCTTCTCAGCTGTCAGCTACTCTCCAGAGACCCTAATGAGCTCTTCCTTGTCAGGCCTTTCTGTCTAAACAAGAAATTGCTAGTTTTCTATTGCCACCCCGCAGTGAATGCACCTACCCTTGCTTTGCATAGTATAATTTATTATTTAATGCAAACACTTGTTCAGGTTGATCAGTAGATTGTTTCTGTCAACCTACATCAATGTGGTCCTTAATGTGTCAATGACTCAACAGCAGAGTATGTGTATAAACAGGTAGTCAGAAAGCTTTTCTATTGATAAACTAATAGGTACTTCTAAAGAAGGTGCTGCAACTATCTTTAGGACTCAAGATTTCTGAATTTCTTGTAGAGGGTCAAAATACTTTACCTTATTTTCCACAATAATAGCAAATCATAATAAGGGGCAATAAAGATGACATCCTTGAGAAAGAATGCTTCTTTAAATATGTTTACTAGATCTCATAGCTCCTTTTCTACTCCATTCAAGATCCTTGCCCAATTCTAAATAAAGGGCTTGCCATTCCAGTTTTAGAAATCTTTCTTTTTAAGAATTAGCCTCTGATATTAAACAAACAGCACTATTTTCTAAAAACTTTTTTGCTAATTGCTTCACGTTCTTTGAAAAAAAATATTCACTAGCTTTTATTCTCTCCTTCATGTTAAGTGGTGTTTTTCAGTCTTTAGTTTAAATATGCTTCCTCAATATAGCATGTATGGTCAAGAGCTTGCATTCTGGAGTAATTCAGACCTGGGTTTGCGTTCTGACCAAATTCTTCTTGGTTCTGCTTTCTTACATTCTCTGTCATCTGATGTGTCATCAATGTATTTAGAATTAACTCCCACTCTACCCTTTGACATTTCATTTTCTTTGATTGAAATCCATTCAAACACTTCAATGTTCATAGTAAATTTGCCTTATATACTTGAGAAAAAGAGAAACTACCCATTTCATTAAAAAAAAAAGATGAGGGAGTTCCCACTGTGGCTCATCAGTAATGGACCCAACTAGTATCTATGATGATGTGGGTTTGATCCCTGACCTCTCTCAGTAGGTTAAGGATCCAGCATGGCCCTGAGCTGTGGTGTAGGTCAAAGACATGGGTCAGATTCTGCATTGCAGTGGCTGTGGTGTAGGCCAGCAGCTGTATCTCCGATATGATCCCTAGCCTGGGAACTTCCATATACTGCATGTGTCGCCCTAAAAAAAAAAAGAAAGAAAAACTAAAATAACAATAGAGTCCCACACAAATCATCAAACTTTCTTTTAATGTTTGTTTCTACAATCAAAGCATTTAAAAAAATGAAAAGAGGATAAAGAAAGAAATGATAAATACAATCAATGTCCACATTTTTATAACCATGAGTTTGAATTCTGGTATAGCCTAGTGATCTCTTACTGACACAAACCTCCTAAAGATAATAATTATAACACTGGACAAAGTTTTAAGAGTAACTTTAAGTGCTCTAGAGAATGAAGAAAGTTGAGCTAATTCTGAGGAGAGGTTGACCCTTGGCAGAATGGAATGTCATGGGTGAGTATCCCATTCTTACAAGTGGGCCTGAAAGATGAGAGGCCATAGATCAGGGAAGTCACAGCTGCTGGAAAAGTGAAGTGAGGTGGAATCCAGGAAAGAGGAGAGCCAGAGAAGAGAGAATTGTATGTATAAATTCTGCCCAAATCTTAGACTGACTCCTGAACTGTGAATTTGTGGGACAGACATAAAGCAGTCCAACTGAGGGTGAAAGAATAAAACTAATATTTCAGTTGCCACTCAAAAGACAGAATTTCTCATTGGAGAGCAACAAAATCATTTACTTGATGAAATAAGAACAGCAAAAATTACTGTTGGATCATTCACTATGTTCAGGACATGATTCAAGATTACTTTATGAATAAGTGGAAATCATCCAACCAAAAAAAGAAAGGAAGAAAGGAAAAACATAGAATCAACTGGAAAACAAGGTTTAAAATGGCAATAAATACATATCGATCAATAATTACCTTAAATGTCAATGGACTGAATGCTCCAATCAAAAGACATAGAGTGGCAGATTGCATAAAAAAGCGAAAACCTACAATCTTCTATCTACAAGAGACTCACCTTAGGGCAAAGGACATATATAGATTGAAAGTGAGGGGATGGGAAAAAATGTTTCATGCCAGTGGACAAGACAGGAAAGCAATCCTCCTATCAGATAAAATAGACTTTAAAAATGAAGGGCATAAAGAAAAAGAAGGACACTATTTATTGGTAAAAGGATCCATTCAAGAAGAGGATATTACAGTTGTCAATATATATGCCCCTAATATAGAAGCACCCAGATACCTACAACAAATACTCAGACATAAAAAGAGAAATTGATGGGAATACAATCACAGTAGAAGACTTTAACACCCCACTCACATCAATGCACAGATCCTCTAGACAGAAAATCAGTAAGACAACAGATATCCTAAGTGAAACAATAGAAAAGTTAGACTTAATTGACATTTTCAGGACATTACATCCAAAAAAATCAGAATATACATTCTTCTCAAGTGCACATGGAACATGATCACATACCAGGGCAGAAAACTAACCTTAACAAATTTAAGAGTATAGAAACTATTTCAACTATTTTCTCTGAACACAGTGGCATGAAAGTAGAAATCAACCACAGGAAAAGAAATGAGAAAAAACACACTACATGGAGACTAAACAACATGCTACTAAAAAACCAATGGGTCAATGAGGAAATCAAGAAGGAAATTAAAAAATACCTCAAGACAAATGATAACGAAGACACAACCACTCCACATCTATGGGATGCCTCAAAAGCAGTGCTTAGAGGGAAATTCATAGCAATACAGGCCTTCCTCAAAAAAGAAGAAAAATCTCAAATCGAGAACTTAACCCAGCACCTAAAAGAATTAGAAAAAGAACAAATGAAACCTAAAGTCAGCAGAAGGAAGGAAAATCATAAAGATCATAGAGGAAATCAATAAACTAGAGATTCAGAAAATAATAGAAAAAAAATCAATAAAACCAAGAGTTGGTTCTTTGAAAAGGTAAACAAAATCAACAAACCTCTGGCCAGACCCACCAAGAAGAGGAAATAAAAAACCCGAATAAACAAAATAAGAAATGAAAAATCAAAATGGATACTATGGAAATACAAAAACACATAAGAGAATACTATGAACAATTGTATGTGAACAACTTTGACAACATAGAAGAAATGGTCAACTTTCTAGAGACTTACAGGCTGCCAAAACTGAATCATGAAGAAATAGATCAACTGAACAGACTGATCACTGGAAATGAAATTGAGTATGTAATAAAAACACTGCAAATAAAAGTCCAGGACCAGATGGCTACACAGGTGAATCCTATCAAACATACAGAGAGGAACTTATACAAATCCTCCTTAAACTTTTCCAAAAGGTTGAAGAAGAAGGAACACTCCAAAGACATTCTATGAAGCCACTATCACCCTAATACCAAAACCAGGCAAAGATACCATGAAAAAAGAAAACTATAGGCCAATATCTCTGATGAACATATACACAAAAATTCTAAACAAAATTTTAGCCAACCAAATCCAACAATATATAAAAAGGTCATACAACACAGCCAAGTGAGATTCATCCCAGGTACACAAGGATGGTTCAATGTATGCAAATCAATCACGTCATACACCACATTCACAAAAGAAAAGTCAAAAACCACATGATCATCTCAATAGATGCAGAAAAAGCATTTGACAAAGTCCAACATCCATTCATGATAAAAACTCTGACCAAAGTGGGTATAGAGGGAACATACCTTAACATAGTAAAAGCCATTTACAGCACACCTGCAGCAAATATAATACTCAGTGGAGAAAAGCTGAAAGCCTTCCCACTAGAATCTGGAACAAGACAAGGATACCCACTCTCACCACTGTTATTCAACATAGTATTGGAAGTCCTAGCCACAGCAATCAGACAAACAAAAGAAATAAAAGGTATCCAAATAGGAAGAGAAGAGGTAAAACTGTCACTCGATGCAGATGACATGGTACTCTATGTAGAAAACCCCAAGGACTCAAGCCCAAAATTATTTGAACTGATCAACAAATTCAGCAAAGTAGCAGGATATAAGATTAACATTCAGAAATCAGTCACCTTTCTGTATACTAACAATGAAATATTAGAAAAGGAATACAAAAATGCCTTTTAAAGTTGCACCACCAAAAATTAAATACCTGGGAATAAACCTGACTGAGGAGGTGAAAGACTTATATGCTGAGAACTATAAAACAATGACTGAGGAAATTAAAGAGGATCGAAAGAAATTAAAAGTTATTCTGTGCTCCTGGGGTGGAAAAATTAGTATTGTAAAAATGTACATACTACCCAAAGCAAGAATAAATACAATCCTTCTGAAATTGTCCATGACATTTTTCACAGAACTATAACAGACAATCCAAAAATTTATATGGAACCACAAAAGACCTAAAATTGACAAAGTAATCCTATGGAACAAAAACCAAGCAGGAGGCGTAACTCTCCCAGACTTTGGGTAATATTACAAAGCTACAGTAATCAAGATAGTGTGGTACTGGTACCAAAACAGACATACAGACCAATGGAACAGAATAGAGAACCCAGAAATAAACCCGGACACCTATGGTCAATTAATCTTCCACAAGGGAGGCAAGAATATAAAATGGGAAAGTCTTTTCAGTAAGTGGTGCTAGAAAAACTGGACAGCCTCATGTAAATCAATGAAACTGGAACATACCCTCACACCATGCACAAAAATAAACTCAAAATGGCTAAAAAACTTAAACATAAGACAAGACACCATCAAACTGCTAGAAGAGAATATAGGCAAAACATTCTCTACATCAGCCTTCCAAATGTTTTCTCAGGTCAGACTCCCAAGGCAACAGAAATAAGAGTAAAAGTAAACCAGTGGGGCCTGATCAAACTGACAAGCTTTTGCACAGCAAAAGAAACTATAAAAAAACCCAAAAAGACAACTTAGAGAATGGGATGAAAGAGTTTCAAATGATGCAACTGACAAGGACTTAATCTCTAAAATATACAAACACCTTATCCCACTCAACAGCAAAAAAAACCCAACCCAAATGAAACATGGGCAAAAGATCCCAATAGACATTTTTCCAAAGAAGATACACACATGGCCAACAGGTACATGAAAAAGTGCTCAACATCACTGATGATTAGAGAAATGCAAATCAAAACTACCTCACACCTGTCAGAATGGCCATCATTAATAAGTCCACAAATAACAAATACTGGAGAGGGTGTTGAGGAAAGGGAACCCTCCTGTACTGTTGGTGGGAATGTAAATTGGTACATCCACTATGGAAAAGAGTATGGAGGTACCTTAGGAAACTAAATCTAGAACTACCATATGACCCAGCAATCCCACTCCTGGGCATAAACCCAGACAAAACTTTCCTTGAAAAAGACATATGCAGCCACATGTTCATTGAAGCAGTATTCACAATAGCCAAGACTTGGAAACAACCTAATTGTCCATCGACAGCTGATTGGATTAAGAAGATGATGTATGTATACACAATGGAATACTACTCAGCTATAACAAAGAACAAAATAATGCCATTTGCAGCAACATGAATGGAACTAGAGACTCATACTAAGTGAAGTAAGTCAGAAAGAGAAAGACAAATACCATATGATATCACTTATATCTGGAATCTAATATAGGCACAAATGAACCTTTCCACAGAAAATAAAATCATGGCCTTTGAGAACAGAACAGTGGTTGCCAAGGGGGAGGGACAGGGAGTGGGATGGACTGGGAATTTGGGTTTAATAGATGCAAACTGTTGCCTCTGGAATGGATAAGCAATGGGATCCTGCTGTATAGCACTGGGAACTATGTCTGGTCACTTGTGATGGAGCATGATAATGTGAGAAAAAAGAATGTATACATGTATGTGTGACTGGGTCACCTTGTGCAGCAGAAAATTGACAGAACAGTATAAATCAGCTATAATGGAAAAAATAATCATAAAAATTATTTTACATACATAGATATGGGAAAGTATGGGTCAGTGTGAAGAGAAAAGATAATCAACCAAGACCAATCCAAAGAATAACCAGATGTTGGAATTGGCAGACTAAGGAATTTAAAGCAACTGTTACAACTGAACACAATAAAATAAAGGATAATATACACATAAGAAATGAAAAACAGAAAACTCAGCAGAAAAATTAACACTATATCAAATGTCATACATAAATTCTATAAATAAAAACTTCAAACCTAAAATCAAAATATATTGGATAGGCTAACAGGAGAACAGAAATAATAGAGAAACAAATTAACAAACTTTAAATATTGAGCGATATGTTATTCAGTCTGAGGAACAAAAGACAGCAGAGTTCCAGGGACCTGAGGAACAATATAAAAAGGTATAGTATATATGTAATTTTAGTTGCTTCAGAACACAGTTAAGAGCAGTAGAAGAGGTCAGAATAAAGACTAGTTTATTTTTATTTTCTTTAAAATATACATGATGTTTAAAGGAAAAGTAACTATTATCTAGGAGGTATTTACTATATGAAGATGTAATGAATATGAGAATTATAATGTAAAGGATAAGGAAAGGGAAGAATGGACCTATATGGCTGCAAATTTCTGTGTTTTATGTGGAATAGCACAATATTAACTCTTCGAAAACTGAAAAGTTGCAAGTGTATAATTCCAAAGCAATCACTAAAAAATAATGAAAAGAAGCAGAACTCAAAGCTGACAGACACATTCATATTCTCTTCAAACTTGGATTGCAAAATACTTGAAAATACTTATCCAATACAATTTAATTATGTTTTAAATTTCTGAATCTGCACATTAGCCTAGAGGGAGAGTATGCATTTGAAGAAGGCTTAGGATAAGTGCTATTTACTTTGATTTAAAACCAGAGTATTCTTTTTTTTTTTTTGCCTTTTGTCATTTTATGGCCGCGGGTTTTATGGCCACACCCGCGGCATGTGGAGGTTCCCAGGCTAGGGGTCTAATCGGAGCTGTGGCCACCGGCCTTCGCCGCAGCCACAGCAACGCGGGATCCGAGCCGCGTCTGCAACCTACACCACAGCTCACGGCAACGCCGGATCGTTAACCCACTGAGCAAGGGCAGGGATCGAACCCGCAACCTCATGGTTCCTAGTCGGATTCGTT
>PVHT021183619.1:3916318-3949563 GCA_004024745.2 Catagonus wagneri | reverse complement strand
GCTAGGGGTCTAATCGGAGCTGTGGCCACCGGCCTTCGCCGCAGCCACAGCAACGCGGGATCCGAGCCGCGTCTGCAACCTACACCACAGCTCACGGCAACGCCGGATCGTTAACCCACTGAGCAAGGGCAGGGATCGAACCCGCAACCTCATGGTTCCTAGTCGGATTCGTTAACCACTGCGCCACGACGGGAACTCCAAAAAACCAGAGTATTCTTGATGAAGAATTCTATAGTAGGGTTAAAAGAATTTGTGGTTCAGGATTTTGGTTTTAACTTCTAAAACCAAAACCATCTACTTTTCCCATGAAAATCTCTGCCCTTGTTCCTCTTGTCCCATATTTACTGTGTCCCTGGGAGAGGATTCTGTTTCCCTTTATTCCCATTCATACACTAGGAGCAAATCTAGAAGCTTCTGGGAGGGAAGTCTCTGGCTATCGCTGCGAAAATACACAAAAGGGTCTGGAATTCCTGGGACATCCATGTACTGATATTTTTCTCCTTATAAGAATGGGTGAAATAATAAATCATGACCATTATTTTAAGCAAAATATGAAATCAACATCACAGAGATCACATCTGTATCTTCTTATTTCATTTAGAAATGATGAAAATATGCAAAATATGCAAATTCCTTTTTTGCTCAGAATTTATTTATTTATTTATGCAGCTGTGGCAACATTAGATCCTTAACCTACTATGCTGGGCTGGGGATCAAAACTCTGTCCCAGCACTCCAGAGATCCCACTAATCCCATTGTACCACAGCAGTAACTCCTATTCAGAATATTTGATATATCTGTATCTTTATATATCCATATCCATAGTTACAGTTGGTCCTCTCTATTGACATGTCCTGTATCTGTGGATTCAACTAACCTCAGATCAAAAATACTTTGTAAAATTCCAGAAAACTCCAAAGAGGGAAACTTGAATTTGCTGTGCACTGGCAACTATTCACATAGCACTTACACTTCATTGAGTATTCTAAGTACCCTAGAGATGATTTAAAGTATGGTCATCCCTTTGTACCCGTGGGGGATTTGTTCCAGGAGCCTCTGTGGGTACTCAAATCCACAGATACTTATGTCCCTTTTATAAAATGGCATAGTCCAGTGAATACAGCTGCCCCCCTCCCCGATATCTGTGGATGTGAAACCTGTAGATATAGAGGGCTGACTGTATATGGGAGGATGTGCCTAGATTAAATGCAAATACACACAATAAAGAGAAGCATGATAAAATAAGATATGCTTGTATTCTGCCATTTTATAAAAGAGACTTCAGCATCTCAGATTTTAGTTTCCTTGGGGGGCGGGTGTCCTGGTACCAAACCCCTGTGGATACCAAGGGACAACTGTATATACACAGATTAAGGAGAAATATGGCCATTTCTAACCAAAATAAAGCAAAAAAGAAGTTTTAATGTGGTTCTACCATGTACAGATGTCATAGTTGGATTTTATTAGGAACCGTTGGAGGTTATAAGTTTGCATCCAGCTTTATAATCTACCCAGAGCATTCATCCCCTCTTAAGGAGTAAGAAAGGTCAGAAACATCTTCTCCTCTTATGGAGTAGTTCTTTTGTGTTTCCTGTGGAGAATTAATTATTGTCTTGGCATAACCCTTCTATCAGCTTCTCCCTGCTGCTCCTCTCCCTGTCTCTGAATGAGAAATTCCAGCTTTAGGGCTCAGAAAAATTGAAGCAGCTGAAGTCCAGCTAGTATCTAAAATCTGTGTATTATATTAACTAGGGAATAAGTGCACATGAAACCCTTTCAACTGTTTTGGGGATTTTTGAAAGTGGTTTTAGTTCTACCTGTATTCAGCATCATTTGTGCTATGTCCCTCTCCTCATCTCATGCTTTAAAAAGAAAATCAAGGAACAGTCCAGCCCAAAGAGAGAAATTTCAGCCCCAATGCTTTTATGACTCAGCTCTGCCAAAAATTTAATCCTCAACATGAAGAATGCAGTGAAGCCATAAGTTAAGATGTATAGGAGAAAGATAGTTCCAAAGGTATATTACATGCAATGAACTTGCAGTTCTACCCTATTGTTAGCTGCTATAATCTTGAGTAGTTACTCAGCTTCTTCAAGCCTTGGTTTTCTAATCTTTAAAATGGCATAACGTTAGTATCCATGCCATAGGTTAATTGTACATATTACATGAATGAATCCTGTAAAGTACTCAGAACAAAGCCCAGCACATCATAAGCAAGTTATGAATGTTCGTTATTATAATGTTTCTGTCCTTTTGACTTTTTCCATCTCAAGAAATTATTTTCAGTCTCTTTGCAAAGAAACCAAAATCACTGTTATCTCATCCCATCAAAAGTCCATTAATAATCCAGACAGACATATTCATGTTCCATAGCCAGAGGCCCAAATTACCCATAGCCATCTTGTCCAAAAGAGAGGATAAAAGTCAGCAGGTTGAATTTTTTCCAAACTTCAGCTTGTAGCCTAGAGCAGATTGGATCCTCAGCTGCTTCAGCAGAAACTCAAGTTTAGCTGATTTTTTAAAAAAAATTATAAGCTACTCTCATTCAATAATGAAGAAATGTTAAAAATACATTCTGAAGTAGATGTCTGCGCTACTCTTGATTATAAATGTACAAGAAGGAACAGAAAATGTAAAAATATCCATAGGTTGATTTCACATTTCCTGATCCTCACGCAACCGTATGCTATGTGTATACATTTCTTGACAGAAAATCACTTATTTATCATAGTGAGATGAACGTAATAGAATTCCAAAATACAATTAATCTGAAACAGGTATATTTGAGAGAACTTAAGTTCATTTGCAACCATGAGCAGAGAGATGAACCACTAAATTATGAGTAATTCTTCTGTGATATTGACTCCAAAGCTCTCCTTCCATTTTTTTATATTTTTATTTATTTATTTATTTTTGCTTTTTAGGGGTGCATCTGTGGCATATGGAAGTTCCCAGGCTAGGGGGTAGAACTGGAGTTCCCCGGCCCACTGAGTGAGGCCAGGGATCAAACCTGCATCCTCATCAGTACTAGCTGGATTCGTTTCCACTGCACCATGACGGGAACTCCTCTCTTTCCATTTTGATTCAAAGTCATCATTTTCTCATCGTTCCTTCACATTTTTTCTGATGTTCTTTCATTTATTCATCTTTCAATAAATTTTTACTTCCTTTCCCACCATCAATCATCAGAAGATAGTATTTGGTTATCTTTTCAACCTATAATAATTCTTTTTTATCTGGGAGCTGGTCTTTCATTCACTTAATTTACTCAGGAGCCATGATTTTCATGTGTAGACCTATTCTGGTGAAGGTCAATTGGACCTTTGGTGGACACTTGATTTAAAATCAACCAATCAGATCATCCTAGAAGTTTAGAACTGGGAACAAGATACAGTCTCTGAAGGATGGATAAAAAATAACGTATTGACCTGTTAAAAGATTTAAACTCAGGAGCACTAGGAAACCCAAGGGAACAGAACAGTGGAGAAAGCCAGTTAGTAGAAAAGAACAATGAAGCTGAAATAAACCAGAGACACAACATGGCTTGAGTTCCTGACAACCTTTTACGACATAGTTTCAGTTTCCTTGATAACCAGCTGCATTCCTGCTCTAGCCATGATATATTCACTTACTCATTCAATAATTCATTCACTACACATTTTTTGAGGTTCTACAAGACACTGTGCTAAGCATTTTGCATACTTCGTCTCACTGAGTTTCAATGAGAAGTCTAAAGCAAAACCACCAACCCAACAATGAAACAATGGCCAAGATTTAAAATACTTTGACAACATCTAAGGAAAACTTGGAGAATTGATTCTGGCTATCATACAAACTTTCAAGTGTCATGCAATTGTATTATGACTACTTTCAGCTGGGTGAACTGAAAAAAAAGTTTCTATTTATAAAACTTCGTGCTATCTTCCCAGATTGCACTGGCAAGCAGTGGTAATCTCTGGCCATTATTATGATCTACTTAAGGTTTCATATAGTCATCTGATAATTTTGATGTGAGAAAGGAAGGTCACAAGGAGCACAAATATGATTTTTAGTTTTTACTTGTGAAATACAATGACTAGCAATGTAAGCCTAATAGCACCTAATGCTTGATGCAAAAGAAAAATAAGTCTTCCAGCCTACAGTTTCTTAACATTCTATGTCTATTTAGCACAATGATGCAAGTTCATAAATATCAGACTCTAGGGAAAACACACTTAGATTATCCTGAATGTAAGTAAGCTATGAAGAAATTACAGTTTGTTCTCTGAGTAGCCAACTTTACAAGAGAAAAGAATGGCCTTGTTTTGGTAGCAGGTGTTTGGGTACTGCTACTTCTTTTTTTCATGGAGGAAGCAGAATTGTTTGTATTACATCAAGGCATTAAACTTGTATCGACTTTCTCATGTTAAATACCAGCCAGCATGACATGGGTTGTTAGAGGGAAGACATAAGTAATTTCATCACCTGTGTTCCATAAGTCCATGTTCTTACCATCCATTTAGATTTTTTTAAATTTACTGCATGTCTGGCTGATATCATTGCCTGTCAAAACAGCTCAAATCTTACTCTCTCAAAAGGGTTTGTCCATATAGTTGATAAACAGCTCAAATATATTCTATATCTCCCTCTGTCTTGTTTACAATAAAATTCAAATTCCTTCTTACACCTCTAAGACTGTATCTGATCTTGGCCCAGTCTTCTCTAGTCTTAGGTTTTCCCACACTTCTCCTTGGCTTCAAATTGGTGCTCAGACTTGAATGAGAGAAAAATAGCTCTATTAGTTTGTTAGAGCTACCATAACAAAGTACCACAGACTAAGAGGCTTCAACCACAGAAAGCAGCTTTCTCATAATTCTGGAGGCTAGAAATCTGAGATGGAGGTTTGGGCAGGGTTTCCTCTGAGGCCTCTCTCCCTGGCTTGCAGTGAGCCATCTCCTCTCTAGGTTTTCCCATGGTCTTCCCTCTGTGTGTGTCTGTGTCCTGCCTAGTCTTCTCTTCTTACAAGGACAGGGGTCATATTAGATTAGGGCCCACCCATATAACCTCATTTTACCTTAATTACCTCTTTAAAGACCTTATCTCCAAATACAGTCACATTCTTAGGTTCTGGGGGACAGGACTTCAACATACAAATTGGGGGGTGGAGCATATTTCAGCCCATAAAAATACTGTTCTCTAGCCATTGATGAATATGCTGTGGGGAGTTTGGACAGGCCATATTAGTCATAAGCTACTTGGGAAGAGGTGACAAAAGAAGTAAAATAACTCATGAAGCTTTGGATGTGACAAGGGCTTTGGGTCCTTGTGCTCTTGGCTGCATAGACTTGAAGGAGATGTTTCATGATTATTTTTTGCAGAAGATGGTCTTCAGGGAGTCAGTGTGGGAGGGGAGCTTAGCGGAAGACAGAGGGTATATAAGATAAGCAGGCTGCTGGGACAGCCCCTCGTCTCTTTAGAAAGTTGGAACTAACTGAAGGGGTCTCAGAAGGAAACTGCCTTTAATGTTGTTCTAATAAGAAAGTGAGCCTTGTGAAAAATAGCAGTGTAAGAAAATCCTTTCCCTTCCATTTATCATAAACTATCCAACGAAATGACTATGCAAATAGCAAGCAACATGATGGATTAGGATAATATTATTAAGGAATTTAGAAACTTTTTTAGGTGGTTCTTGGGAAATGTTTTTGAATAAATAAATGCCACATTGTCTAGCTCAGGCAAAGACCCACAGGGTTTATCATATTATTTAAAGGAAAATGAAAGATGGAGAATTTAATGTTCTGAGAGATTTAATGAGGCTACCCCAACTACACCCAGAGTAACTCATTTTTAAGTTAACTATTTCCTCCTGTGGAAAAACAATAAACAAAGATAAACCAAAACAATGAATTTTTAAAACAAAACAACTGCAAGATAATGAATTCTCCCAAGGCAGTGACTAAAGTGTCCTTATTCAAAGAGAAGGAAACCGTGAGTACTTTAAAGCTGGAATCTAGATTATCTATATTGTTCATGGAGGATTTTGAAAAGTTCATTAGGATTGATGTTTTCTCTGGAAAAAAAAAAGCTCATCGAAGATAATTCCTATATTTTTAGAATGGCTGATCTACACATGTTATGGCAAGTGCTAGAAGTGTACTTTTAAATTTCTGTGGACTCTAAGTGTGTTAGATGCCACCATGGAGTTTTCTTCATTTCATATGTTATTACTTTTTGTACTAGCTCCGGTCATGTTTGGATTAAGACATATTTAATAAAAAATATCCCAAAGAGTTAACCTTTTTTAAAGAGTATTTCCCCTAACAATTCTCTTAGTGTACTGGGAGTATTATTTATGACACGGGCTTCTTCAAGCAGGTACCTGAGATCTGGAAGCTGGGGCTACTAAAAGAGTTTTAGAATTTTGCCTGAAAACCATTAATAGCAAACTCTGGTTCCCAAATATCCATAATAATTCATAATAACTTGCCCTGGCCCTGGGATTATTTGCAGAAAAATTCAAAAAATTAAGACTTGTTCTTTAATCCCTGTAGGAATTTGATTAATTTTAGATAGTTTTCTAGATTTAAAAATATGGGGATGATTTTAAAAACTAGCTTTCTGGCTTAATATAAATTCTGAGCTATAAACATAGATAATACACGTTGTTATAATGTTCTTTTATTAAAACATTTAAATCTACAATTGAGCCTTCATATTGGTAAATTTGATGGGCTGATGAGTTATGATGCAAGCTACTAGGGCAATTAAGGTCTTCTAGACACAATGTTCTGAGAAGTCATTTACTTATAATCAAGGCAACATGAGATCTATTTTTCTAATATTGGAGTGACATGGACAAGTATCAACAGTGGTACTTTTCAAGTAATATATGTCTTGGAATAGAAAAATACACCTTCTGCTTTTCTAATTTTAATAGCAAGTTTATGCTTAATTCCAGTCTCTGGGTTATTCATCACCATGTATCCTAGACAAGAAATTAAAATCTGGTCAATAGCACATCTTCCAATCAGCACAAGAATGATCTTTGGAAAGTTATTCATCCTCTCTGCTGATCAGTGTCCTTATCTTTCTTATAAGGGGTTAGATAAGGTTCTTAAAAAGGCTTAGTTTTAGTTAGTCTGGCCATAGTCTAAGCCTCTCTGCTTTTAAAACTTCTCGGGTGATTCTATCATGCAGTGAAGGCTGAAAATCACCCAACTGGATACTGTTAGCCTACTAGCTCTACTACGCAACAATATTTTTTTTTTTGGTCTTTTTAGGGCTGCCCACATGGCATATGGAAGTCCAGGCTAGGGGCTGATTCAGAGCTGCAGCTGCTGGCCCACGCCACAATGCCAGATCCAAGCCACATCTGCAACTCAACCACAGCTCACTGGCAATGCTGGATCCTTAACACACTGAGCAAGGCCAGGGATTGAATCTGTGTCCTCAAAGATACTAGTCAGTTTTGTTTCCACTGAGCCACGGCGGGAACTCCATCAACAATGGTTCTCATAAAATGAAAGCTCATCAGTCTTTATTACTGGAGATAAAATTTGCAGAGTTTTGCCATAGTGAGAGTTTGTAAGTGAGGGTTGGAATGTCATCCTGTTTTCTGCATAATCCCCAAAGGCTTGCCTATGACATAGGTAGAGGAAGTGGAGGAGTGGAGCAGGATGGAAAAGCTAGATTGAGAGGATGGTATTATTTCTAGGGACTTTTCGGAGCCTGAAATAAAAAATCACTGAAAGAAGGTAGCAGGATCAGTACTGAATGGTAAACACTGCAATTTCCAGATATGGTGACACTCACTTGGGAGAATCTGAAAATTCTAGAATTTTCCAGAAAAGCGGTAAACTAAACCATCTGAGTATATATATTGACATTCTAGAATTAAGAAATCACAGGACTATAAAAACAAAGACAAAATAATAGTGAAGTAAGAAAAGAAAGCAAAAGTTCCCTATCTCTGCCACACTCAACCTGCTGCTTTTTAGAAGTAGCTACTGCTTACATTTTGTTATGCATCCTAGCAGATGTTTCCTTTGTATAATAATTCTGTAAAATATTCATGAAATCAATCCACTGATAATGTTTTTAAAAATAAGATTAGAATCATTATATTAGAATGCTAATCCGTGACCCTTTCCTCCAGCCCACTCCCCTCATCCAATATATTGAAAAGATATAGACTGTATTCTGAACCATGCTGTAGCTCTTTAAAGGCTGTTCAAAATTTTTTGGAAAGAATGTACCATAACTTAACAAACTAGTTCTCTTATGGTGGACATTTTAATCATTCTTAATTCTTTGTACCTATGAAATATTGAAGTGAGCATCCTTGTTCATTTGTGTGAACTATTTCTGTAGAGTAAATCTAGTAATGCAAAATATTTGGGAGAAATGGATTTAGAGTGTAAACTTCCAAACTGTCATTACAAACTGATATTATTTAATAAGGCCATCAAGACTGTGAAGTTTCTGTTTTGTCACAAATATACTAACCTGGAGAACTATCATTGCATTGGAGCTTCATTATTTTGATAGGGGAATTGTTATTTTGCAGCTTTAATTTGCATTTCTTTATAATCAGTATAATGTTTTTTAAATAAGAAAATTTACAAAGAGACTCTCACTCACCTACCAACAAAAGAAACTTACCTAAGTTTTCTAGTTAGGTGGTAATGAAAGAAAATAACTGAAAGGATATATTGGAGGAATTAAGCCAGAATGCAGGCATTAATTTGCATTTTCTAATCAGAAATGCATTTATTTCTCTCTTTGTCCTCTGTGGCTCTACAATTTGAATATTCAGCAGGAGAAAAAGGCTGGCTGAAGAAGGCTGACTGAATACTTAGATTTAACAACAATAGTTAAACATATTCCTTTTCTTATGATTCTGCTCCAGCTTTCTAAGGTGAAACATTTCAAACAAAGTAAATCTTAATTTTGAATTCAGATGGCTCACTGCTGAAATCATTATGAACACAATGGAAAAGGGAAACTTTTCAGAATATTTTACCTCTGTAAAACTGGTATTTTCAAAAAACTTTAGCATGATGTGTGCCCCGTGCACCCTTTCCTCCACCTCTTTCCCAGCCTTGTCAGAGTCAAGGTGAATGCCTACCCTGTACTGATGCTGGCCCTCAACCTGAACTTCCTGAGCTAGCTGGCAGGCATCATGTTTTCCAAAATGATCTGTCCTGGAACATTTGCTCTCTCACCAGGCTCTCCTTTTCCCTTTTTCCCGTCCTCTCCTCTCTTATCCTTCCAAGTCTCTCACTATTCTTCTAGCACTGCCCCCCACCCAACCCCCTTACTGCAGAGAACAACCCTCTTTAACCAGCAGTTAGACATTCCTATTATCAGAGGAGCCTTACCGCACCCCCCATGGCAGCCTCCCTCCCTATCTTGGCTGCAGGCCCTGTGCTATCAGGCTTGGTCCCTTTGTCCTACATTAGTTTATCAAAAATCTGGTCCCTTTAGTCAACCGTGAATGTCCAAGAGCATGCACTTGGAACAGGCCACTACTCTTGGCGCCAAGCAGAGTGGTATGCATGATGAATTATGAAACCTTTTCCGGACAAGTTTAGAATCTCTGGTTCTGCCAGGGCCACTGGACCGGTGAATAGGAACATGCATGAGAAATCAGAAAATCCTTCTTGGGGAATGCTTGGGAGGAGAAATCTGCAGTCTGTTACTGTGACAAACCAAAGCTCCGATGAAGTTCCTTCAGGGATGACCTGAAAGCAAGCTGCTTCTTTATGTTATAAATTTAGAGATTCCTTAAGATTTAGCTAATACAGTCCAGGTTTGATTTTTAAAATGCCCAAAACAAACTGTCTCTATGATTGGTTTTATATATTATCTCTGTGTGTGAGTTAAATATCTACGGATGCCTATATATACAAATATTCTGATGAGATGGATTAATACTTTCATCTATTTTAGATAGCAAACACCACACGACCTTTTTTTTTATTTTATTTATTTATTTATTTATTTTTGCATTATAGCTGGTTTACAGATTTCTGTCAGATTTTCCAACTGCTCCGCGTGGTGACCCGATTACATGTACATATATGGATTTGTCACATGTAATTAGATATGGTTCCCCGTGCAATACAGTTGGAGCTTTGAATGCTGTTTCTGCGGACAGGCTGTGCAGGATCCACTGTCCTGCTGCTAGAAGGGTTTCCACTCTGCCCACGTGAACACTCTCAGTCTAGGTTTTATACCTACATGACAAGTTCAGCTACCATCAAATTTTCTCCCTTCCATTCTTTTTTCTCTGGTTACTAGAGGACTAAGAACCCAGATTTAAGCCAGGTGTTTTCTTATGAGACATATTCTTATACACCTGAGCACTCCTCACACTTCTCAACACTCATGAATTATTCAACTTGGTTTTTTTCCTCTGTGTGCTATGTACAGGTGTCTCTTTTCTCCCTTCTACCAGAAAGGAGGAAGGACCTTTCTCTCTCTCTTCCTCTTCTTTTTTTTTATATCTCCTCCCCGCCCCACTTTTTTTTTTTGCTTTTTTAGGGCCACACCTGTGGCATATGGAAGTTCCCATGCTAGGGCTTAAATTAGAGCTATAGCTGCCAGCCTATGCCACAGCCACAGCAATGCGGGATCCGAGTTGCATCTGCAACCTACACCACAGCTCAGGGCAACTCCAGATCCTTAACCCACTGAGTGAGACTGGGGATGGAACCCACATCCTAATGGATACTAGTCAGATTCATTTCCACTGAGCCACAAGGGAACTCCTATCTCCCCTTTTTTATTACTACCTTTTTTATTACTACCTTTTTTTTTTAAACAGAATGTTTGCTAGCATCATTTTTAAACAGCTTGACACATACATCTACACAAACTTTGTCCTCGTGGTTAAAGTCCATCAATCACTTCTATCCATCATTACCCTCTGTCACTTTGATCATGGAGTAAAAACACTCCATTGAACAATTCTCTTTGGTCCTCTCTTGAAGCTCTATTCAGAAAGAAAATAATTTTATAGGATTTGGCTTCATTCGTAGTTGCCATTTCAATTTAGTACATATTAGCTGAATTTAACTGGGCCTCCTGTATTTGGTGACTCTAGTTGATACCCTATTCCATTATTGTATAACAATACTTGTTTGTGCCCTTTAATAAATGTAGAAGAAGAAGAAAAGTTGAAAAGGGACCATTGTCTGAGAAAATTGCAACCTTTGTGAAGCAAATGATTCTATTCGTTCTGTTCCCTGTTGTATCCCCAGATACATCCCCCTTTAAGTGCTTCATAAATGTTTGTCAAATGAACCAAAACATGGTAAATACAGTGCAAACTGTTTCTCATGTATGCATATCTCTCCTTTACCTTGGATCAAGTCTTTTTTTTTTTTTTTTTTTGGTAAAGGGCCAGATAGTAAATGTTTTAGGCTTTATGGACCTTATGGTCTCTGCTGCAATTGACCAGCATGATAGCAGCTATAGATGATATATAAACAAATGAGTATGGCTGTATTGCTATTAAATTTTCCAGTCAGTTCTCTATATCTGTGTGCTTAACATCTGTGGATTCAACCAATCACATCAAAAATACTTAAAAAAAATTCCAGAAAGTTTCAGGAAGCAAACCTTGAATTTGCCACATACCACCACTTTTTTACAAAGTACTTACATTGTATTTGCAATATTTACATGGAAATTACATTGCATTAGGTATTATTAGTAATTTAGAGATGATTTAATGTATTTGGGGGGGTGTGCATAGATTATATGCAAATATGAATGTGAAATACTGTGAGAATTATCAAAATGTAACAGATATGTGAAGTAAACAAAGGCTAGGGAAAAATAGTTCTGATAGACTTGCTCAATGTAGGGTTGCCACAAATTAATTTGCAGAAAATGCAATATTTGCAAAGGGCAATAAGAGAAGCACGAGAAAATGAGGTGTCTCGTACTCTGCCATTTTATATAAGGCACTTGAGCACACTTGGATTTTGGTATCCTCAGGGGGTCCTGGAACCAATCCCGGTGGAAACCAAGGGACGGCTGTATTAACAAAAACAGGTGATGGGCTGGATTTGGCTGTAGACCAAAGCTGACTGACATTTGCCATTGACCCAAGTCTCCTCCCCAAAATATGAATATGATGCTGCTCTGTCCTTTCTGTTTCTGGATAGGAGTAAAGAGAGCTCTGATGATGAATACAGACCACCTTTCTCTACACCCCAGGGAGAAAATGAGTATCTTCCTTTTTAATATACAAATTTGTGGATTAATATTCTCGGGGAGCCTTAATTTAAGAGTTGTTGTTCAAGTGTCACAAATAACCAATAGAAAATAGTGTCAGGGAGTTCCTGTTGTGGCTCAGTGGTAACGAACCTGGCTAATAACCATGAGTATGCAAGTTCAATCCCTGGCCCCACTCAGGGGGTTAAAGTATCTGGTATTGCCATGAGCTGCAGTGTAGGTTACAGATGTGGCTTGGATCCTGGGTTGCTATGGCTGTGGTGTAGGCTGGCAGCTGCAGTTCCAATTTGACCCCTCACCTGGGAACTTCCATATGTTGTGGGTGTGGCCCTAAAAAGCCAAAAAAAAAAAAAAAAAAAAAAAAAAAAAAAAAAAAAAAAAAAAAAAGGAAAAAAGAAAAAAGAAAAAGAAAGTGGTGTCAGAAATTAGTTTGTATTTTTCAGGGATTTTTTTTTGTTGTTAATAAAAAATTAAGTGGTGATCATCTAGTGGGATAACTGTCCATGAAGCACATCATCTTATTCCCTGCTTCCAGAAAGAAAGGGTCAGGGACTCACAAATAGTCTCTCAGAGGTTGGAGAGTGAGTTGCTATTGTCTAAACATTAAACAGGGACTCCTGGGTTTCCAATAATACATGGCTAGATGCCAAAAACCCGAGCCTCATGAGATATCTGAAATCAGAAGTAGGCGAATGGTAAACGATTAGTTTTGAATCTAAGGGAACCCAAGAGAAGCTTCTCTCTGGATAATTGCCCTGGCCATGCCAGAGATGGGTCAAACATTTTTCAGCCTTCATTTTAAGAGCAGTGGGAGAGGGATTCCCAGTGCTGGTGGAAGGGGTTCCACAGGCAGGGCAGTGAGAAGCCCTGCATAAATTGTGTGTGTGTGCGCATGTGTGTGTGTGTGTGTGTGTGTGTGTGTGTGTGTGTGTGCGCACGCGCGCGCGCGCACTACTGGAGTTATGGGATCTGAAAGAGGTGCCTGCCTAGTTTATCTATTAGCAGAGATCCACTGGTGCAACATGTCCCACCAGAAAGGAGAGTGAGTTTCTATGAACACAGCTGCTAAGTGGTCTGGTGCAAATAAACCACGCAGGCAGAGGAAGGCTGTTAAGAAGGAAGAAGCTCTTACTGGTGGGAAAGGAATTTATGTGGGCTCTCCAGTTACTCTCTTTTTTTCTTCCATTGTCAAGCAATAATTTTTCTCTACTTTCTTGAACACTTTACCTATTCAGATATGGAGTGTTTTCCTGTTTTATAAACGTCTCTCTTGTTTCACAGTGGGGAGGGATCTGTTTTTTCATAGGTAAAATTGTTCATATGTTTTTCTCCATTCTTTATTCATGGTCTTCTCTCCATGAACTACTGATTCCTTCCTCAATTGCTGTTCATCCTAAAGGATTTAGCCCAGATACCACTTCCTCCACCATCACGTCTTTCAAGACTCTCTGCGTAAGTCTGTCATCACATTCATGGAACTCTAGGGTAATTATCTATTTATGTGAGTTCTTTATATTCCTCTCCTTTTGTTACACCAAGCTTTTTACGAGGTTCACCTTCAGTAGAATGAATAAAATTTGAAACGAAGGCTTATAGAGGTTAAATGTAGCCAAAGCTAGAGAGGTAGAAAGTGGCAGATGGAGGATTCTGGCCTGAATGCTCTCCTATTCCCTAAACTACTGCCTCTTCAGATTAACCTACTTTAAAAGTTCAGGAGTGCCTGGCCATCTGTGGCAGACAGTTCAGTAAGAGCAACATTCAGTCCTTTCTACTAAGGTTTTCATCTTTCTCCCTGTTTTCACTCTTCCAGCCAAGGCAGCCATCTGGTTCCTTAAAGAGAATCCCCAGGTGGAGCTGATGGAACATATTCCCTGGGTGCTTCTTGTACCTGATGGCTTTTTTTCATGGGGCTCTCTTGTGGGAAGACATTTTCTCCTTGTACCTCCCCAGCTAACTCATCTCCAAAGGCTTATCCCGAGGATATGGGTTCGATCCTTGGCCTTGCTCAGTGGGTTAAGGATCTGGAGTTGCCGTGAGCTATGGCATGGGTTGCAGACACAGCTCAGATCCTGCATTGCTGTGGCTGTGGTGTAGGTGGGAAGCTTTGGTTCAATTTGACTCTTTGTCTGGGAACCTCCATATGCCTCAGATGTGGCCCTAAAAGCAAAACAAAGCAAAACCAGTGTATCCCTAAAATGGTTTTAAGGGTTGACTGATATTAATTAACAGAGATTTTGGTCTCTTTCCACATTACAAGAATCCACATAAATAGCCCATGTTTATTTTGTGACTTGCTGGTTTTCTTAGCGTTGTTTGGGAGAATAGAATCATGGTTCATTTTACACACACACACACACACACACACACACACACACACACGCACATACACACATGCACCCTCGATGTCATTCATTCTAGAGGACATCATTGAGTTAGAGTTGCTTGAGAAAGAAGCAGGCTAAGATGTATAACAGCTAGAATTCAGATCAGCACTATCCAAAAGAACTTTTTGTAATGATGGAAATGCTATTTTTATGTTATTTAACTTATTAAAAATAATTTTAAATTTTAATAGGCACATATGGTTAGTGAATGCTGTATTGGACAAAGCAGATTTACAGCATCTGCTCTCCTCATTTCAATATAGAGGTTTATAACCTCTTACTCTCGAATGTTTGAATGATAACAGAGAGAAGACATAAACTTAATTTTGTTTTGTTAAAATACCACTCCATAAATTTCCCACTTGAGAACAACCTTGGCAACTCTTGGGATACCTTAAAAGCTTGATAAGTTTTTTGAAAGCAGAAAATGACTTAGTTGCTGGGAAAAAAGAGAGAGAGAGGAAATTTTGAGTATAATCCATATATTCCAAATATTTTTCACAAACTTTCAAAAGTTGTATATATGAGGGGAGGGAATTTATCCTATATAAAGTTCATTGTAGGTTTAGAAGAGGATGGATCCAGGAACAGAATCCTGAATTCCAGTGACAGCTATAGCACAGGACCTGGGGTAATTCATTTAATCCCTTCAGACTTCTGGTTCCTCATCTATACTTTAGGAATAATAAAAACACCTATCCAACCTCTGATTTGGGGATTAAAAGAGATAAAATAGAAACAATCACTTTGTAAAACAGTTGTTGGCATTTTAATGAATATTATCATTATTCCGTAATCCTTCCAAAGTTTTTCAGTGTGGGCATCAGCAATGGGAAGGAGGAACCACCTGTCCTCACCTTTTACTGTAAAGTGATTCTGAAAAAGGAAGAAACTGTACTATTAAGCATGGCAGGGTTTGCATTCATATTAGTCCACAGAAATATTGGTGTGTGTGTTCGTAGACTCTTTATGAAGCAATCTTGGTCTGAAAATCAAATCTTAACATATAGGCCTTTCTTTCATGACTAAGGGTCTTCAATTTTAAGATTTCCCTCCTCTGTTTCCATAGTAAAAGGATATTTTAGAGAAAAGCATGATAAGCTTTTTAACTTCATTTCTCATGACTCACCCACTATCTTGTTTTGTCATCTCCTGTCCTTTGGCCAGTCTCCAGGGCAAGTGGCATCTGTGATCTGGGAAAGGTAAAGATTGAGGAAGTCACCAAGTATATTCAAAATGCCTTATTCACTTAAGCTTTATTGTTCTCACTTACGGGGGCAGTGATAATTTCAGACACTTAACTATTGCTTTTCTTTTCTTTTCTTTTTTTTGCTTTTTAGGGCTATACCTGCATCATATGAACGTTCTCAGGCTAGGGATTGAATCAGAGCTGCAGCCACAACAACACAGGATCCAATCCACAGCTGCGACTGATACCATAGCTCATGGCAATACCAGATCCTTAACCCACTGAGCAAGGTCAGGGATCGAACCCATAACCTCATAGTTCCTGGTCGGATTTGTTTCCGCTACACCACGACAGGAACTCCTACTACTTTTCATTTTATTTTTTTCTGCTGCTGTATAAATGAATCTCTCGAGTCATCCTCAAATGACAGTAAATTATTTCGAAGAGTAGAGGGATATGCACCCCCCACCCTTATTTTCCATACTTGGAGAATGTCTAAGTGAATTTTCAATTTCTTTCATTCAATCCAAAAGCATTTTTAATATTTCTTCTGTGGTGCAGCAGGTTAAGGATTTGACATTGTTACTTCCGTGACTCGGGTCACTGCTATAGTGTGGTTCAGTCCCTGGCCCAGGAACTTCCATATGCCACTGATGCAGCCAAAAAATAAATAAATAAGAATAAATAAATTTCCCAGTAACATCTAATACATTTGATTTATATTTTTGAATTTCTAGGCTGAAATCTAAATACTCTTTTGATTGACAAATATATGTAAAAGTTTTCAAAACAGTCTATTTTGATTTATATACTTTAATGCATATGAAACAAATGATATATTGTTTTTATGTTTGTAAACATTTAATAATGAAAATGCTGTTTTGTTCTATACAATGAATCAGAGGGTCCTTTGGGAATTCAAATGCTGTAATTTTGAGATTATATATTTCATACTTTAACATTCTAGCCAAGCCTGGAATCTAGGCATTTTATGATTTTATCTATAAATATATATTTAGAATATTATGCTGTTCTGTAACATGTACCATAAATACCTATTACTGAAAGCATTTCACTGTAAGTTCTCTGAAATGTAATATCACGGATGAATATTCCAATGTGGATTAATACAGATTAAGCCAACGTCATGTTACATGAATTATGAAGACATGTTTTACTCTTTAGGATGTGTTAAGTTAGATAACACATGCTGAGAGCACAAAACTGAATGTTATTGTCTCCTTTGCCACTGATTTCCTAAATCTCAGATATTATGCATACATGACAATATGTATATTTGTAAAAATTTGTTGGAGAAAACTCTAGGAGCCAGTAAGCAAATATACAGCCCATTCTCTAGACTGAAAAAAAAAGGTAAAATGTAAGGATATCAGTCCCATATAAATAGGTTTTTAATGATTAGCTATTTTATAAACAGAGAAAGTTAGAAGTAGCAAATTTCCTTTATGAAGTTTAGTTCCTTCTATATACATGTTTAGCTCCAGGAGCCCGGTGTCATTTGTTCCTTGAAGTTTTGTGAAATCAGGGAATAATCTGTTGAGTCCACTGGGTAACAGGAATTAAAGTTAGGTAATAGAAACCTTTGGAAAATTTTGAATTCCAATTCTCAAACAAGACTGAGTACAGAAGTCTTGCACTTTTATTGCAAAGACTCTCCTCCATTTCAGTGAAATCAAAGATGGGAATTGGGTATGTTTGCTTGGCTAAGTCCAGATCCAGGTGGTATTTACTAGATTATAGCCACAGTGTCCTAAATGGTACCTTAGCACTTGAATGAGTCAGTGTGCCTGTGAAAATACCTCATGCCCAAGTATGGGATGGGTTGGGCTAAGGAACCATTAGCAATATAACATGATTATAAAAAAACATATTCAGACTCTCAACAATCTCTTCAATAATCCAAGCCAAGAGGGACGGATTGGCTCACAGGTTGTATGGTTGATGAGTGGACATCAGTCTTTAACTATGAGAAAATGAACCTTATTTCCTTCTTTACACAATAGACATGTACCCTTTTATGCCACGGGTGCCCTCCCACAGTTGGTTATCTAGAGTTCAGCCTAGGAAATGTCACCCGTTGTGCCTCTTGCTTGTTTGGAGGCTGAGGTGCCAGTTATTCAAAGGTCATTTATTTTATGATGAATTTTGATTGATGTATTTCTTCATTTGCTTATTATCTGAGATGACAGATCAAAAAAAAATGTTAAATCTTACATTGTCTTGATGAGTCAACATTCTAAATGTTAGGAATGTAACTTGAGAAAACATGGAATATGCAATTAGGTTAAAAGAAACTTGACTTTTTTTTTAAATCAAGATGAGATTGCCAGATGAGATAAATGCAAAAATGTAAATATTGTCCTGCTGAGTAAAAGGTTTTAATACAGGCATGACCAGTTTGACCAAAGCTCTCATTCTAGAAAACTTTCATAAAAGAGATCTGTCCATCATTATGTGTTTTCCAAAACATCTGTTCCATGGAACAGTGGCACAACGCCTGAGGTCTGTGCTGTACCCAGATAAATTTCACTGATTAAAATGAAAATAGCACATAATTCTCAGAATTTAGGGAGGTCCTAAACTACATCTCTTTTCAAACATATTAATAAACTTTATGAAAGGGGTTGTGAATGGGTATAAGTCATCTGGCACTTGTAGGACTTAGTGTATTTTTGAACTTTTTTTTTTTTTTTTGGTTTTGTTTTGTTTTTTCTTTTTTGGCTACCGGGCGGCACATGGAGTTTCCAGGTCAGGGATCAGATCCAAGCCGCAGCTGCAATCTAAGCTGAAGCTGCCACAACCCTGTATCCTTAACCTACTGTGCAGGCCGGGGATTGAACCTGTGTCCCAGCGCCCCACTGATTCCGTTGCACCACAGCAGGAACTCCAATAATTTCTCAACTACTGTTGAAGATATAAATATTATATTTCCTTTTCAGAAACTGAGCTATTAAAGCTACCTTCAAAATGTCATTAAATAGAATATTCTTAAACTGTTTAAAAATATATATACTGGGGAGTTCCCTTCGTGGCTCAGTGGTTAACGAATCCGACTAAGAACCATGAGGTTGCGGGTTCGATCCCTGGCCTTGCTCAGTGGGTTAAGGATCCAGCATTGCCGTGAGCTGTGGTGTAGGTTGCAGACGCAGCTCCGATCCTGCGTTGCTGTGGCTGTGGCGAAGGCTGGAGGCTTTAGCTCCTGTTAGACCCCTAGCCTGGGAACCTCCATATGCCGCGGGTGTGGCTCTAGATAAAAAAGCAAAAAGACAAAAAAAAAAATATATATATATATATATGGGGGAATATATATATATATACATATATATATATATATATATATGTATACTGGAAGCAAATTTAAATGTTTCTGTAGTTTTTCCTTTTCAACAAATTTGTGTTTGTTATATTTTTCAAAAAAAGTCGAATTGCTCATTCTCAAAAATTAGATAAGAATGGATTTTTAAAAAATCTATAAAAAGCATTAGAGAAAATTATAAAATAGTCTCTTGTCAGCCATTCTAACACTTCACAGCAAACAGCATGGTTTGATTAAACTCGTTTTCATTTCCTCTCTCTGTGTGTATACTTGAATATCAATGATCTTAGTTTTTTTAAAACATGTTTTCCCTTTATGATGCTTCATTTAGATGGCAAAAAAAAAAAAAAAATAAGCACCCAATGACTTTAGAGAGATTAACAGTGTAGAGTGAGAGGTTTGACACAAAGGAGATAAAACCTGGAAAAGAAAAGGAAGGAATGGACCCAGGGGATGTGGTGGATAGTGCTGCACTTGTCATTGGGGAAGAAGATATATTTCAGTCAGACTGGACAAAGACATGATTTTAAAATGGCAGATAGTTCACTGGAAATCATTTACTTTCTGTTCTTATGCTCATATTAGGTTAATTTTTCTGTTTTTGTTTTATCGAAGGGGGAAATATCCCATCCCTTTATAGACGTCCAAGGGAAAGGCATGGAGATTTGTGGCATAAGGACGCTAAACAGTCAAGTTACGTCCTAAGCACAGATTCCATCATTCCATAATTCCATCTAGCATTCTGTGGAGAGTACATCCCTCACACTGTATTGTCTGGCCTGTCATTTTGTTCTGATTGAAACGCATGTTAAGAGATTTCCCTTTTAGACACAATGAACAATGACTAATTATGAATGCAGAGGTCCCAATTTGGGGACATTTATTTGCATCATGGATGGGCTTTTCTCTTTTAAAGTATAGTTCCACGGTTTACTATTCCCAGGAAACTTATCCAAGTACATATTTGAAAGGCTGTCAGAATTCTTTCTTGGTTTACCAGGACCGTTTTTCATTTTATGCAAAATCACAGATGGGTGTTAACATTTCAGTGAATGAGATAGTCCATTGTGTGAAATAATGAGCTGCTAGCATTCATGCTACAACACAATTCCAGGATCAAGTCATTTCATTTTTTAATAATAATGCCAATAGGCGTGATCCCTGTTAAGAGTTATGGGATAGAACTGAGACAGGCTGGGACCAGGGACCTGGGACCTTTGCTGCATTGTTTGCACTTGGATAAGTGTCTCCTGAAGTAACAAAATACAAAGAAACTATAAAGGACAAAAATAATGGTATGCATGTGCGGTTGGGGCAAATTATGAACAAGAAGACCAAAAACCCGACTGCTACTTACAAGGAATCCAGAGCAAAACAGGATGCTTTGCATGATCCTTGCACACAGCACCATCAAGGCAGTAGGCAGACCACCCAAGTCGCCCCTTTGGCTCAACCTTAGACCTACCTCTACCCTCACCCCATGTTAGGGACCAGCTCAACCCTCCCCTTGGGGAGTGAGCAAGGAAACCGTTACTTCTTTTTGATTCTTCATGCTGCAGCAGGGCCCCAATAAAGCCTTGCCTGAATTTCTTGTCTTTTATCAATTTCTATTGTTAAAGACTCTAAGAATCCTGGTTGGTAACAGAATTACCGTTAAGCAAAGTATGTAAAGTTCTTGAGGCCTCAGTTTCTTCGTCTGTACAACGAGGAAAATAATGCTCTCCTAAAAAGTTGTTATGAGGATTAAAGGAGAAAATGTATGAGATTACAGGCCCATAGTAGATAATTAATAAATGACAGACAGTCTCAGTAGTATTAAGCCTTTATATTGTATAGGACTTCTGTCTTTTTGAGAAAGATACAAATGTGATTAAGTGGAACTACTTCCCCAGGGAATCAGACCTGCAAAGAAACAATACTGCTCACAGAATGATTCTCCATTAGGATGGAAATAAACACAGCTCAACTTCTCGTGGTGAAATAGTCTCAGTGATTACCATGCTCTTATTTTTCTCTGTCAAAAGAAGTAAGATTATAGCTCTGGGTCAGTTTGACTTAAACCCAGTTTCTGGTCATCAGGGCCCAAAGCAAAGTAGCTTTTAAAAATTAGAATTCTCCAAAAGAAGGCAACTTTTTATGTGGTAGTATTTTAATACACTATTTTCATGTACAATTTTAAGCTGTAAAATTATAACAGTATTGACTATTATGCAATTTAATTAATATTTTCTTTTGATTTTGTGTTTATGCCTGGGGATAGTACTGGGAATGAAATGATTTTAAAGGTTGAATGAATAAATAACCCAAAACAAATGATCATACTTTCTTGGACTTTCATATTTGGAACAAAGTTGAAAAGGTAGATTTTTAATATTATAAGTAATTATATTTTTTCTCCTATTTTTTCTTTTTCTTTTTTTTCATCTTTTTTTTGGCCACACTGATGGTATATGGAAGTTCCCGGGCCAGGGATCAAATCTGAGCCAGAGCTGCAGCCTATACAACAACTTAAGCAATGCCGGATCCTTAATCCACTGCGCCAGGCCAGGGATTGAACCTGCAACACCATAGAGACAACCTGGATCATTAACCCACTGTGCCACAGCAGGAGCACCCACCTATTTTTTCTCTATAATCAACGCATTGTGTTAGTCAAATTCCCATCTTCTCAAGTTTTAAAACCAACATTTGTTTCTTTACATTTGTTTTGCTTGCACCCATGACATGTAGAAGTTCCCAAGCCAGGGATTGAACTCATGCCACAGTAGTGACTCCCCAAGTCACTAGGGAATACTTGTTTCTTTAAATTTGAGGGAGTTATATTTTATTGACCTATATGTGAAATAAATACAGAAATTTCCAAAATGAATTGATCAAAATGCAAAATAAGTTACTTGGGCTGAAGGTTAATACTTAAACCACCACCATATGACTTCCTCGGAAGTTATCAATTGTTGGGTGACTACAGCTGTGGTTCACAAGGATCACCAGTTACTCCTCAAGTTCCATAGTTCATTGTTATGGATAACTGTCTACAATTAGATCTACTTTTCAAACTTGTCAGGAAAACCTTAAAAGCATCATCTTATCGATTTTCTCATTATTTCTCATTGTGTCTGTTGTGGCAATTAAGTATTAACAAGGGCTCAAGTATATCCAGAAATAAAAAAACAAGACCCTTTTATTAATCTAAGCATGAAGAAAAATACTCCAGGTTGATTATGTCTTGATTTATGACCCACATACACCATGGATTTGGGCTTAAGTCTGACTCCATAGTTCACACTGAGCTTCCCAGCTTTCAGCTATTCTTTCTAGAATAACATGGGGAAAAAGTAAGCCAAGAAATAAGGTCTTCACCTGTCTAAGTTTCTATATTCTTTTATCTATATTCTTCATGTTCTTTTCCCCATCAGCCCCACAATCTTGTACGTGTCTAGCATTTTACAGTGTGAACTTTGCATTTGCTTTGCCTCAGAGTCACCTTCTACAAAATGAGCCAGGGTGAGTTCTCCAAGTCCTAGTGGTTGGACTGCTGTAGCCTAAATGCCTGATTTGAAGCCTGTTTCCAGCACCTACTATTGCTGTGAACTTCTCCTCAGTTTTCTCATCTGTGGTTGGACTGAATAATAATTCCTCCTCTAGAGTGTTGTTATTAAAGTTACATGAGATACACACACACACACACAACTAAAAAAGTACCTGGCACATACTGAGTGCTCAGTGTATATTAGATATTGTAACTGGCTATTTCTATTAGCCTGTAAATTAAGTTTCTAAAGTACTTTCATGTACAATATTTCAGTTAACCTTTACAAGGATCCTGGTAGCAGGATGAATACTGAGGCCCAGAAAGCTTCCATTGACTTATTTAAGATTAACAGTTGATGACAGATCAAGAACTGAAACCCATATCTAAGTCTCCTAGCCCAGAGTTCTTTCAGTTACACAGGCCCAGTAATATACTTGCAATACAACTAGTCTCTGACAGCTGATACCCCAGATTTTGTATCTTTATAAGATTTTCTAGGAGTCTTTGATGTTGATGTAGTAGCTGTTGTTATTTAAACTACATGGTGACTAAGGGTAATCACAATTTCTTATCTGAGCAATTTAGGAGTAACATCCACATTCATATACAATTAGCCTTTTGTCATTTTATGGCCGCGGGTTTATGGCCGCACCCGCAGCATGTGGAGGTTCCCAGGCTAGGGGTCTAATCGGAGCTGTGGCCAGTGGCCTGCGCCGCAGCCACAGCAACGCAGGATCTGAGCCGCGTCTGCAACCTACACCACAGCTCACAGCAACGCCGGATCATTAACCCACTGAGCAAGGGCAGGGATCGAACCCGCAACTCATGGTTCCTAGTCGGATTCGTTAACCACTGCGCCACGACGGGAACTCCCACATTCATATACAATTAGAATTAACTTGGATAAAGTCTAAAGTCAAAATATTTTTTACTCTGTCACTCACACTCTCCTGGGGATGTAGGTTGGGATGGAAAAAGGGTTGTTGCAAAGATAATTTGAGGATAAGCATACAAATGAAAGCTGCTGCTTCAACTGGGTGAAAACATTCCATTCCTAGGAAATTCAGTAACACTAGTGTGAACTGTGAATGTGTGTCTGTGTGCATATTGGTGGTTCTAATTGTACAGAAATGGAGAGAATGGCCCTCTTTTGAAAGCCACACCAATACATTTTGTTCAAATACATTAATCAGCATTCCCATCTCAATTCTTTATTTGGGGAGAACAAGTTCAAGTGTGGGGATGACCTGCTTGGCCTCTTTACTGATAAAGAAAGTGTGATTAATTTTTGTGTTTAGAAGGATAAAGGCACAGACACTTTTCCTATCCTTTGTTATCCCTGTGACATCTACTGACCTTCACCTAGCAATTATCTGGAACATAAATGTGCAGAAGAGAATATCAGTGAGCAGACAGACAAAGAGACAAGGGGGAAAACATACAGGAAGACAAACTGGGTGGGAAGTGCATTTTACAAATTATGAAATGGAGTGTTATATTTATTTGATTTTAACAACAAAAAAGGCATTACTTAGAGGAAATATAATTTGAGATGGATTAAGGAGCCAAGCAAGGCAAAACCATCAAGAGAATCTCCTGGACTTGTTTCCTTTTAACCAGACTTTTGTTTGGTTTCCACCAGGAAAAGATGCTATTAACTTTTGAATGAATAGTACATGCCAGGTACAATTCTAAACATGTCAACTGCATCATGATTTAATTCTCTTCTTACAATAGTCTGAACAATCCTTTGCTTTGGTTCTTGTTTTACTTAGATAAGGTTTAGAACATTTACATGCTTTTCACAGAGCTGATAAGTTAAAGAGTCAAAGTTTGAATACATTTCTGCCTGGCTCTGAAACTTGTTATGTTAACCATTGCATTCAGCATCTGTTGAGGATGATGTTCATGGGATGTGTGATTGTTAATTTTATGTGCCAACTTGACTAGGCCACAGTACCTAGCTATTGGGTCAAACATTTTTCATATTTCTGTGAAGAGATGTCTACATTTTTTGATGAGATTAACATTTCAATCAGTAGACATTGAGTAAAACAGTTACTGTCCATGATATAAGTGGGCCTTATCCCATCAGTTAAAGTCCTTAATAGAACAAAAACTGAAGTCCTAAAAGAAGGAATTCTGCCAGCAGACAGCCTCTGACTTGAACTGCAATGTTGTCTTTTCCCTGGGTCTCCAGCTTGATGGCCCTCTCTGTAGACTTCAGATTTGCAGCCTCCATAATCATGGGAACCTGGTGCCCTAAAATACATCTTTCTGTACATCCACATCCTATTGGTTTTGTTTTTCTGGAGAACATGACTAATGCAGAATGCTTCCTCTCTTATTCAGGTGAGAGACTGGAGCCAGAGCATGTTTGCCTGGTGAGGCTTTGTGGGTTACAGGATCCAGGACTCAGATGGGCATGAAGGGCCTCAGTGTTTTCTCAAGGTGTTGTCATGATGGCCAGGAGCAGATAAACCTCCTTTTTTCTAATGCTTGACAATACTTCTTATTCCCTGGTTTACTAGCATAAGATGGGCCACGTTTTTTTTACTTTTTAGTAAACATATTCCAGTTTATCTTGGGAATTATTCGGAAATAAGTTATATACATACATATACACACTATATATACATATACATATATATATACGTATATATGTATATATATATATATAATCTATCTGTCTGTCTATCTATCCATCATACCAGGATAGGTCTTCTATATCCAAAAAGATACCTTTTTTCCTTTCAGAATCAACTCTAAGAAACAAATCTGGTGATCCTACATTTCAGATGAGGAAACTAAGACTCAATGATAATTAATAACCTGCATAAAGGTAAGTAGAGGAGCTAGTATTTCATTCAGATCTGATTTCTTTTTTTTTTTTTTCTTTTTAGGGCTACAGGTGCAGCATATAGAAGTTCCCAGGCTAGGGCTTGAATTGGAGCTACAGCAGCTGGCCTACACCACAGCTGTCAGCAATGCAGGATTCTTAACTCACTGAGAGAGGCCAGGGATTGAACACACATCCTCATGGATACTAGTCAGATTCATTTCCACTGTGCCACAATAGGAACTCTCAGATCTGTCTGATTTCTAACTCCATCTTTTAAACAACTATAATTAATTGTTTTTGTACATTATGTGCCTCTGAAAATAAGCACAATAATCTAAAGTATGAAAATTGAAGACATATTTAAGAGATCAAAATAATTATTATGATCTTCCTAAATAAATCTCTGCTGTTAGAATAATCTTTGGTGACTTACTTAAACAATTGAACAGTTGATTTGATTTTGTGCAATAACTGTCTAGTACTATTTTATCATAATGATTTTATCTCCATTTCAATCACACTGAATTTATAATGTTTATAATTCATAATATTATTTATTCACTTTCATTCATTTAATAAAACACTAGGGACAGGATGTGATTAAAAAAAACCTCAGCTCTACAGACAAAAATAATAGCATTTCCAAACTTAAACTGTTGCCGAGTGAAAAAGTACCCCCATTGGAAAATTCAAAATATTTTTTTATTTATCAATTGATGTACCTACTTCCAAAATGGATGTTACTATACAGTGAATTATTTTGAGAGATTAACTTGTGAAAGTTAAGGATTATTTTTGCACAATACCTCTTTTATTTGACCTGTTTCCCATCACAAATGACCTTTCAGTCTTTGGTATTTAGTTTGGCCAGCCTGTGATTCATTATAAAAGTCCATTAAGAAAAGTTAAAACCAGTTAATGAACAGAAACAAAATGTAGAACATTTTTAAAGAACTCCTTGATACCTTCCAAATCATGAGTATATTTTTATAACTTGTTTTTCATATGCCATTTTGTGAGAAAACCAATGCTAGCCTTATAAGCATCCTGGCACTGTAAATGAGACCACCATGTTTGGAAATTCATAGCTTCACACAATATAGTCTCTAATATTTAGGCTCCAACTCTAGAAGGTAATATTATCTCTTTATGCTATGAAATTAGCATGGCTGACCAACCTAAGTCTGAAAAATTAGATGAAGTTTAAAGAAGTCAGACTGTGGTGGGCAGATAACTTTAGTACCAGTCTAAAATAGAATCAAGAACATTGGAGCTGTTCTACTTCTGAACATGGAGACATTCTGCCAAGATATGTGTCATCATCACTATAATGAGTGCATTAGAGACTGGGACGAATGTTGGAAAGTCCCCCAGTGAGGTGACTGCCAAGAGGTGCTTCTCTGTGACCTTTACTCCAGGTAGCCAGGCTACAATCAAATTTAGCTCATAAATGATTCTAAGAAATGTGAACAGAGGAAATATTCCAAACTAGAAAAAATGGTGTAAGTTTCTCTACAGCCTTGGTTTATTTCCAATAAGCCTTGACCTCTTTTTCCATCCTACTCTTTCTTCTAGAGCTAAAAATGTTCAATTTAGAATAGAGCTTGCTATGAGCACTTACATTGATCCAATAATCTAATGATTATTTTAGCTTGGTTAATTAAGTGGATAAGGGTCAAAAAAAAGAATTGAGTTAAATATAATGGCGACTTTATATCCATCACATTTTTTAAGTTCAGAGAAACAACTGTATCAAAATGTCTAACTGATTTAAAGTTTAAGTGGATTTTAATATTACGGATGCTCTTTGTAATTCTCTGCAAGATTATCTGAATGGTACAAACTAAGTGGATGAGAGTTTTTGAAAGAAGAGAGTGCTAAAGTGATACCAAATGAAAAGTATATTAAATTACTGTTTGGTGTGTGGCACAAGCTTCAGGCTATCACGGGGAAAATAAGCCCCGCCCACATTTAGTGGACTTTGGCAGAACTCATATACACACCTCCTTTCTGCTGAAAAGTAACAGACATCTATTGGAAAAAATTTAAAAAGACATATCCTCTTTGATATGCCATTGAAAGGGAAAATTAATGTGATTATAAGGCAACAGGATGTGGGTGTCTGACTCACAATGTAAGCGGGCCACATGATACATGTTGACATCAGCAGCTGTGGGGACATTTCCTTGGGTTTCACACCAGCAGCCGTTGAACTCGCTCCTTTGAGTAGCACCACTCACAGCATCAAGCAAGACTTTGTGGCTCTGTCTCTCTCACGGCCCTGGTGTCCACAGTGTCTTAGGGGAAAGCTGACATTGCTCAACAAGCCTTTCTTCCTCCGTGGCCTGCTTTTTCCTCTAACCATTTGCACAGCTGCCTTGCTCCAAGCTGCCCAGGAAGAACAGTGATGGCTGGGAGAGCCCTGCTCACTATCCAGCTCCCTGAGAGATAAGACCAGCCATTTCTTTCCCTGTCCTTGTTCCAACCTGCTTTATAATGATGGGTAGATGTTGCTCTCTAAAATACAGCTGAGGCTAGAAGCCATAGGTGTGCTCTCCTCCATCCTCTGGACCCTTATCTCTCTCTTCCTGATCAGTTTCTTATGTGGCACAGGTTGTTGTGCCTCTCATAATTATTGTTTGAGTGCAAACCTTATTCCTCCTCTTTGAAACAGGGAACATGACCCACTAATCTTTTTATTGTCCACAGCAGCTATAAAAGGCCCTAAAAATAAATGTTTATTAAGTTGGATAAACAGAAGCATTTGAATTGAAAACAATAGGTACATTAACTACTCAGTAATTTACTGAGTGTAATTTACTAGTGTCATAACTGTGAATAATATAAGTTCTTGCTCTCAATTAAGCCATTTGAGAGAGAGAGAGAGACAGAGGGAGATCACAGGGTGCACTGGAATATAGAACAGGAAGGAATTAAGTCAGCCTAGGACAATCAGTCAAGGCCTCTAGCAGAGGATGAGCTGACCTGGGTCCTGAAGGATGGGTGATATTCATCTGGCAGAAAAAAGGAAACAGGCATTCCAGACAATATGAGCATTCTTTGAAAAACCACAGTCACGAAGTAACTGTGTTTTAATCAGGAAACTAAGGACAGTTCAGAGGGACTGCAGCATTGGGAGGAATAGGGAAGGAAGGGATGGAGGAGAGGTTATTTACTTTCTACTGCTGCATCACAAATGATCACAAACTTGGTGACTTAAAACATCACATGTTTATTATCTCAATATTTCTGTGGATTAACTGAGTTCTCTGCTCAGGCTGAAATTGCAGAGTTGCTTGGGCCTGTGATCTCTTTGAGACTGAGGCGCCTCTTCCATGCTTACAGAGTTGTTGGCTGAATTCATTTCGTTGAGGCTGTATGATCCAGAAAATTTTTTTTTTGCTAGCTATTGCCTGAAGACTACTCTAAGCCCCTGGAGGTCTCCCTCAGGTCCTTGCGACATGGCTAGTCCATAGGCTCTGTTGCAACATGCCAATTTGTTTCATTTCTGAGGTCAACTGGAGGGCATTCTCCTGACACTTCCCCTGTCTCTTAAAGAACTCGCCTGATTAGGTCTGGCCCACTCAGACTATTTTGTCTTTAAATTGGCTCAGAATCAAGTAGTACATAACTAGAGGTACACAATAATATTCACTATCCTGCCCATACTCAACAGAGGGTATCGTAGCATGGAGTATCTGCAGGGGGCTGAAATATTGCCACTGTTTTAGTATTCTTCCTACCCCAGAGGAAGCAGAGTGAATAGTGGGAATAAAAAAACAAACACTGGGGCCCAAAACTTGAAAGTTCTCTAAGCCCTGCCACTTATCCATCCACTGTTGGGTCCCTTCATAGATATAAATTCTTACACCTATAAAATTGATGACCTTCAAAGAAATGGTCTAAGTAGTAAATAAAATCATATATCATAAAAAACTCGGCATACCACTTTGGGTATATATGTTGGGTGTAAAGGATCTTGTGAGCCATGCTTAGGAGCTCACACTTTTCTCTCTAGGGCAGGGAGTGGAAAACTCATCAAAGTCTTGCAGAAGGGAAAAAACATGATGAGATTTACTTTTTTTGCACTGGGCCCCAAGGTTCAGCAATCTGGCCTCAATCCAATACTAAGGACGTGATAATCATTTTCAGGAAGTTTTTATTATGGAAAATTTCAAAGATATCCAAAGTAAACAATGTAGTGGAAGGTCTCCCCATGTACTGATCTCTAAGCTTCAATAGCATCAGCATCCTGTCTTCCTTGTTTCATCTATACCTTTTCCTTCTTCCAGTTTCCCCCAACATTATTATTTCCTTTTTTTTTTTTTTTTGCCTTTTGTCTTTTTAGGGCCATACCCGTGGCATATGGAGGTTCCCAGGCTAAGGATCTAATTGGAACTGTAGCTGCCGGCCTATGCCACAGCCACAGCAAAGCTAGATCTGAGCCACGTCTGTGACCACAGCTCATAGCAATGCCAGATCCATAACCCACTGAGCAAGTCCAGGGATTGAACCTGCAACCTCATGGTTCTTAGTCAGATTGTTTCTACTGTGCCACGATGGGAACTCCTATTATTTCTTTATACAGTTCTTTTTAAGGTTAGTTTTAATATTTTTAATATCAGTATCAAAATGTACTAATATTAACTGTATAATTTTGACTAATTAATACGCCCAAGAACCCCACATGCCTATCAAGATATAAAATGTTTTTGTACCTTGGAAAGTTCCCCCATACGTCTTCACACTCAGCCCCTCTCAACTTCCTCAGACAGACACAGCTTCCAATTTTTACCCATAATTGAGTTTTATCAGTTTTAGAACTTCATGCAAATGGAATCACACAGCATGTACTCTTTTGTGTCCTTTTCCCCCAGCATAATACTTGTGAGATGCATTCATTTGTTGAGTATATTACCAGTTCATTTCTTTGTATTGTTGAGTAGTATTTCACTAGAAAAATATATCACAATTTGTTTTTTCATTCTTTACATACCTGGGATCTTACTACTTTGGAGCTATTTCAGATAAAGCTGCTATGTACATTTTTATAGTGCCCATCTTTATGGGCATATATTTTTACTTTTTGGGGAATAAACATATAGAAGTGGGATTGCCGAGTCAAAGGACAAGTGTATATTTAAATTTATTAGAAACTGCCGACAGATTGGATTAAGATGGCAGAATAGAAGGACTGGAACTCAACTTCTCTCCCAAAAAACAACAAAACTACAACCAAATGCCGAACAGCCTACAACCAAATGGATTGTAAACTTCCAAAAAGATATTCTACTCCAGAAGACAAAGAGGAGACCACATCAAGAGGTAGGAGGGGCGATTACATGATAAAAGCAACCCCATACCCCCTGGGTGGGAAGCCCCACAGACTGGAAAGTAACTGCATCACAGAGACTTAGCTACAGGACTGAGAGTTCTGATCCCCACGTCAAATTCCCATGCCTGGGGATCTGGCACAGGGAGAAAGAGCCCCCGGAGCATCTGGCATCGAAGGCCAGCGTGGCTTGTGTGCAGGAGCTCCACAGGACCGGGGGAAACAGAGACCACATTCTTGAAAGGCACACACAGATTTTCCTGTGCACTGGGTCCCAGGGCAAAGCAGTCTCCATAGGAATTCGGGTGAAACCTGGCTGCAATCCTTGGAGGATCTCCTGGGAAAACAGGGGTAACTGTGGCTTGTTGTGGGGGAAGGACATTGGAGGCGAAGCTCTCGGGAACATTCATCAGCGTGCATTTCTCTAGAGGTGGCCATTTCTGGGAAAATCTGTTCCTTCCCATCAGCGCCCCAGGCCAAACAATAATCCAAGTGGGATCACAGCCCAACCCATCAGTAAAAAGGCTACCTAAAGACCCCTCAGGCAAACAGCCAGCCTCTAATCTCATCCAGAGACAAAGCCCCACCCATGAGAGGGAGAGGAATCAACCCCACCTACCAGTGGGCAGGCATCAGTCCCTCCCATTGGGAAGCTTACAGCAACCCCCTCCATACCAACTTTAGCCACAGGGGAGGCAAACGCCAGAACTAAGGGAGGCTAAAACTCTATTGTCTACAAAAAGGTCACCACACCAAAAACCTATAAAAATGAAAAGACAGAAAACTATAACTCAGATAAGGGAGAAAGAGAAAAGCCCAGAAAAACAGCTCAGTGATGAGATTAGCCTCCCAGAAAGAGACTTTAGACTGTTGATGCTGAAGATGATGCAAGGCATTGGAAATAAACTGGAGGCAAAGATTGATAATTTACAGGAAACACTGAGCAGAGAAATACAAGCTGTAAAAATTAAACAAGAAGAGATGCAAAATGCAATAACTGAAATAAAAAATTCATTAGAAGCAGCCAACGGTAGGACACAGGAGGCAGAAGAATGAATCACTGAGGTGAAGGACCGATTAGTGGAAATCACTAATGCAGAAGAGAAAAGAGGTAAAAGATTGAAAGGAAATTAGCTGAGTCTCAGAGAACTCTGGGATAATGTTAAACAAACCGACATCTGTGTTATAGGGGTGCCAGAGGGAGAAGAGAGAGAGAAGGGGTCAGAAAAAATATTTGAAGAGATAATAGCTGAAAACTTCCCTAATATGGGAAAGGAACCACTCACTCAAATCCAGGAAGAGCAACGAGTACCATATAAAATAAACCCAAGGAGAAACACCCCGAGACACATATTAATCAAAATGACCAAAGTTAAAGAAAAAGAGAAAATTTTGAAAGCAGCTAGGGAAAAGAAACGAATGACATACAAGGGAACCCTGATAAGGTTATCAGCAGATTTTTCAGCTGAAACTCTGCAGGCCAGAAGGGAATGACATGATATACTTAATGTGATGAAAGAGAAAAACTTCCAACCAAGATTGCTTTACCCTGCAAGGCTCTCATTCAGATTTGAAGGAGAGATCAAAACCTTTACAGAGAAGCAAAAGCTAAGAGATTTCTGCAACACTAAACCAGCTTTACAACAAATCATAAAGGAACTTCTCTAGTCAGAAAAGAAAAGGCCACAACCAGAAACAAAAACACCGCAAATGACAAGGCTCACCAGGAAAGGTATATATACAGTAAAGATACTAAATCATCAATGCACAATTACGCTACCAAATCAGAAATCATGAGAAGAGAGCACAAATGCAGGTCACTGGAGATGCACATGCAATTAAGAAACCAACAACTTAAAATAATCTCATTTGTATATAGACTCCTATATCAAAACTTCAGGGTAAAAAAAAAAAAGTGAGCAACAAAACCCCAAACAGTTAATACAATGGCAATAAGAACATATGTATCAGTAATTACCTTAAATGTTAATGGACTGAATGCCCCAGCCAAAAGACATAGAGTAGCCAAATGGATACAAAACAAGACCCATATATATGCTGTCTTCAAGAGACCCACTTCACTTCTAGAGACACATAAAAATTGAAAGTGAGAGGATGGAAGAAAATATTCCATGCAAAAATATTCCATGCAAACGGGCATCAAAAGAAAGCTGGGGGAGTTCCCGTCGTGGCGCAGTGGTTAATGAATCCGACTAGGAACCATGAGGTTGCGGGTTCGGTCCCTGGCCTTGCTCAGTGGGTTAACGATCCGGCGTTGCCGTGAGCTGTGGTGTAGGTCGCAGACGCGGCTCGGATCCTGCGTTGCTGTGGCCGTGGCGTAGGCCAGTGGCTACAGCTCCGATAAGACCCCTAGCCTGGGAACCTCCACATGCCGCAGGTGCGG
>PVHT021183619.1:3885143-3915318 GCA_004024745.2 Catagonus wagneri | reverse complement strand
CAAAAAAAAAAAAAAAAAAAAAAAGAAAGCTGGAATACCAATACTCCTATTTGACAAAATAGACTTTAAGATGAAGAACACTTTAAGAGACAAGGAAGGGCACTACATAATGATCAAAGGATCAATCCAAGAAGAAGATATAACAATTTTAAATGTCTGTGCACAAAACATAGGATCACCACAATATATAAGGCAACTGCTAACAACCTTAAAAGGAGAAATTGACAATCATAGTGGGCGAATTTAACACCCCACTTACAGCAATGGACAGGTCATCCAGGCAGAAAATCAATAAGGAAACACAGGCCCTGAATGAAGCATTAGATCAGATGGACCTAATAGATATTTATAGGACTTTCCATCCAAAAGCAATAGAATACACATTCTTCTCAAGTGCGCACAGAACATTCTATAAGACTGATCACATCCTGGGCTACAAATCAAGCCTCAGTAACTTTAAGAAAATTGAAATCATATCAAGCATCTTCTCTGACCACAATGCTATACGACTGGAAATCAACAACAAGATAAAAAATGGCAAAAAATACAAACATGTGACTAACAACATGAGACTAAACAACACGCTACTAAACAACGAATGGATCGCTGAAGAAATCAAAGAGGAAATTAAAAAATACCTAGAAGCAAATGACAACAAAGACACGACACTCCAAAACCTCTGGGATGCAGCAAAAGTAGTTCTAAGAGAAAAGTATATAGCAATACAAGCCTACCTCAGGAAACAAGAAAAAGCTCACATAAACAACCTAACTTTACATCTACAGCAGCTAAAGAGGGAAGAAGCCAGGTCACGGAAACAACCTAAATGCCCATCGACAGAGGAGTGGATAGGGAAGATATGGTACATACACACAATGGAATATTACTCAGCCATTAAAAGGAACGAAATAACAACATTTACAGCAACATGGATGGACCTAGAAATTATCATGCGAAGTGAAACCAGTCAGACAATTAGACTGCAACACCCAATGCTACCGCTTACATGTGGAAACTAAAGAGACACAATGAACTTCTTTGAAGAACAGACAATGACTCACAGATTTTGGAAAACCTTAGTTTTTCAAATAAGACAATCTGGGGGGTGGGGGGATGCACTGTGGGTTTGGGACACAAAAGTCTATCACATTGACTTGTGATGATCTTTGTAGGCCTATAATTGAAATAAAATTCACTGTTATAAAAAAAAGAAACTGCCAAACTTCCAAAGTGTTTAGAGCATTTTATACTTCCACCAACATGAGTTACAGTTGTTCTACATCAGTTCCAACACTTGGTGACGCCAGTCTTAATTTCAGCCACTCTGATTAGTGTAAACCAGTGTCTCATTGTAGTTGTAATTTTGTATTTCTGTGATGACTAATGATATTGGGTAATCACATTTAGATGTGGAATAACATTGCTTAAGGGCATCTGAACTGACTCTAGTTCAAATCCTTGCTCTGCTCTTGCCTGGCAAAATTCATTTTATTTTATTTTTTTAAACTATAGTAGATTTCCAATATTGTGTTAATTTCTGCTATACAGCAAAGTGATTCATATATATATGTATTCATATATATATATATATATATATATTCTTCTCCATTATGAGATATTAAGAATATATATATATATTCTTCTCCATTATAAGATATTAAGATAGTTCCCTGTGCTATGGAGTAGGACCTTGTTATTTATCTATTTTACATATAGTAGTTTGTGTCTGCTAATCCCAAACTCCTAATTTATCCCTCCTCATCACATTCCCCTTTGGTAACCATAAGTCTGTTTTCTATGTTTGTGTGTCTGTTTCTATTTTGTAAATAAGTTCACTTGTATCATATTTTAGATTCCACAAATAAGTGGTATTTGTCTTTTTCTGACTTAGTATGATAATCTATAGGTCCATCCATGTTGCTGCAAATGGCATTATTTCATTCTTTTTATGGCTGAATAACATTCCATTGTTTATATACACACCATATCTTCTCAATCCATTCATCTATCAGTGGACATTTAGGTTGCTTCCATGTCTTGACTGTTATAAATCATGCTGCCAAGAACACGGGGGTGCATGTATCTTTTTGAATTCAAATTTTCTCCAGATATATGTGCATATAAAGTTTTTAGCAATGTACCTGACCCAAAAAAGAGTAGTTTTACACTTCGGTAAGACAATTTAATGAACTATGTTTATTGACACCTAAACAGTCAAGTAGGTGAGTTATTATTTTTAAATGGAGAGAATTAAAGGAGGGAATCTCTTGTACACATAAAGGCTGAAATCCAAAACAGATGGTGTAACCAAGCCTCTCTTCACCCCAAGACATCCTGGACTTCCCAGATTTGGCTACACATCTCAGCCCATTTTCTCCATAATGAAGAGACATGGCTTCAAACACTGCAGCTTCCTTTATGTCTTTTCCCCAGTGTTCTGCAGAAACATACCCAGCCTGGGCTACCCATTTCTCTTTCCTTTTCTCCACCTCTACTTCCTTCTTTTCATTATTTTCAGTATACATCATTTAAAAGATTTTTAAAATTGAGGGAAAGGAAGGCAAAAGTGATTCTTGGGAGTAGTATCTATTTTGAAGGTGGGAGTGAAGGAGGTATAACCTTTTGGAAAAAAACAAAAAGGAAGGATGATCTCTTTCTTTTCAAGTATCTTTTTGGTTAAATTCACTAGGAATTTCAGTAGGGAAACATACATTCTCCTGCCTCTACTCCTCAGCAGGGTGGGGATGTATCAGAACACCCCAGGATCTTGGAAGAGAGCATGAATAGTTTAAAAAAACCTCCCAAGTGATCCTGATGTCTACCTGTCCCCACCTCCTATATTTTATTGAGACTCACTCATTAGAACTGGAAAAGGGTGAATGACAGAGCCAAAAAAGCCCCAGAAATGTAATAAGTGGCTGAAATAACTAAGAGGATTGAAGGCAAGTGGCTCTCAAAATAGGAGCTAAGCCAGGTGTAGGCAGCTCCTGTGTATTCAAAGGGATGGGGAGTGTCGACATTATAAAATGCTTTAGAGCAGTGCAAGATAAACAGTTCACTGGAGCTGGAAGAGGTCATGGATGATGCTTCTGAAAGGTCCATGTGTGTGTACTATTGGGGGTGAGTGGAGAGAATGGAAGCCAAATTTTATTGCTTAAAGAGTAAGTGGGAGACAGGTAAATTAATATTTCTCTATTAATAAATGGTTGCAAAAACAGAGAGAAAAGAAAAAGGAAGGGAAAGATAGCTTATATAATTGTGGGCAAGTTATTTCTCTGAGCCTCATTTTTTTCCTCTATAGAGTAGAGTAGGGTAAGAACAGTATGTATCCTACAGGTTTTTGTGAGATTTAAATTAACAGATAGCATAAGCTTACAACAGGTTTGGGAACGTGAAAAATACTCAAAAAATGTCACCTATTACTATATTATCAAAATAGAAATAGTGTAACTCTTTTCTTCTTATCCCAAAGACTCGGGAATGATTAAGTCTGCTCCTTTCCATTGCTACTACCTGCTGTTCCATTTAGGTACCTCCCCCAAATGCCAGACATGCTATATACCCCTATTCAATTCCAATTAATTCTAGCTCAGCAGAGCCACAATAAAATTCTTTAAACTTTGAAACAATGTTTTTCCCCTTCAAGTAGCTACAAGACTAGGATAACAAAAAACATAACTGGTGGGAAGTTACAAGAAATCTGAAAAGAAATGGTATTAGTTCTTATTGACCTTTATTGCAAAGTAAATTGGAACCAGCCCTCAGCATTTCAAATATTCTCCTTTCCATCCTCTTCCCACTCTCCTCTTTCCTTCTTGTTTTACAAGGTTTCCCCAAAACTACACTTTATTATTTTTTAAATCTTGGAGCTCTGCTTCTTATTCAGCACTCCTTGCCCTTTTAAAACACTGCCTCCATCATCTAGTTTACCCTATATTTGATGTGGAGTCCTGGGGGAGTGAGAGGAGAATAAATAAACACAAGTGTTATAATGGAAGAAAACAGTGTGGAATCATGAAAGAAACACTGGTTTTCATATCAGGAGGGTTTAAAATTCAGGTACAATACTTACTAGATGGGAACATGACTTTGTTTCTCTATGCTTTAGTTTCTTCATTATTAAATATTATTAAAATGGGACTAATAACATGACTTATTGCATGAGGTTTAGAGAAAAATAAATGAAATCACATGAAAGAACCCCTGGTACTATAAGATCTGTACATACACATCAGCCACTTTCCTCCCTAGGCTTTCCAAAAGGACTAAATAAGTGTGATTTATATATTAGGGAATAACTTGGCTGCATCCACCCCAAAGTGGCTCCTGCCTCAGGAAGGAAAAAAAAAGCATATTAGTTTTTTTCCTGACAGGAGTCATAGAAGAGGAATAAATCTATTTCAAATAATGGTGAATGGAACCTTTGAGAGTGCTATAACATCCTGTTGTAAAGTGTGCATTTATATAAATGAAAATAGAGGTTGCCAGTGCTGAAACGTAAATGAGACATAAAGGAAGCATGTGCTTACCTAAGAATGGAAGTCCAGGGGTGGGGTGTTAAGTCCTAAATGGTAGTCCCCTTGGGTTCATATATTGTGAATTCTATATACTGTAAAGCTGGAGTGGGAATTTTTCTGTATTTCTTAGAGGGCTGTAGCATGGCATAGTTAACTGGTTTTATTTTGTTTCACTTTGAGTGTACAAAAACTGTAATGTGTATAACAGTGTTTTTACTGTACCAGTATTGTTGTGTCAACACCCTTGCTCTGACCAGGCTGCTGGCCTGCCTCAGATGCAGGGCATCCAGCTGCCATTTGGAAACAGGAGAAGGATAAGCTTCCTCAACAGAACTTCCTCAACAGAGGATTCACCTTCTGTACCTGCTCCAGTTGGTCCTCTTACCACAACAAGAGTCTGCCTGATGAATCACTTGCTGAGGAGATTGGATTAAGGTGGCGGAATAGAAGGACTGGAACTCAACTTCTCTCCCAAAAAACAACAAAACTACAACCAAATGCCGAGCAACCTTCAACCAAATGGACTGTAAACTTCCAAAAAAGATATTCTACTCCAGAAGACAAAGAGGAGACCACATCAAGAGGTAGGAGGGGCGATTACACGATAGAAGCAACCCCATACCTCCCGGGTGGGAAGCCCCACAGACTGGACAGTAACTGTATCATAGAGACTCAGCTATAGGACTGAGAGTTCTGAGCCTCATGTCAAATACCCATGCCTGGGGATCTGGCACAGGGAGAAAGAGTCCCCGGAGCATCTGGCATTGAAGGCCAGTGGGGCTGTGTGCAGAGGCTCCACAGGGCTGGGGGAAACAGAGACCCCATTCTTGAAAGGTGCACACAGATTTTCACGTGCACTGGGTCCCAGGGCAAAGCAAAGTCCCCATAGGAATCTGGGTGGAACCTGACTGCAATACTTGGAGTATCTCCTGGGAAAACAGGGGTGACTGTGGCTTGTTGTGGGGGAAGGGCATTGGAAGTGAAGCTCTCCGGAACACAGGCCCCTCAGGCACATAGCCAGCCTCTAATCTCATCCAGAGACAAAGCCCCACCCATCAGAGGGATAAGAATCAACCCCACCTACCAGTGGGCAGGCATCAGTCCCTCCCATCGGGAAGCCTACAGCAAGCCCCCTCCATACCAACTTTAGCCACAGGGGAGGCAAACACGAGAACTAAGGGAGGCTAAAACTCTGTTGTCTACAAAAAGTTCACCACACCAAAACCTATAAAAATGAGAAGACAGAAACCAAAACTCAGATAAGGGAGAAAGAAAAAAACCCAGAAAAAACAGCTCAGTGATGAGATGATCAGCCTCCCAGAAAGAGGCTTTAGACTGTTGATGCTGAAGATGATGCAAGACATTGGAAATAAACTGGAGGCAAAGATTGATAATCTACAGGAAACACTGAGCAAAGAAATACAAGATGTAAAAATTAAACAAGAAGAGATGCAAAATACAATAACCAAAATAAAAAATTCATTAGAAGCAGCCAAGTGTAGAATACAGGAGGCAGAAGAACGAATCAGTGAGGTGAAGGACCGATTAGTGGAAATCACTAATGCAGAAGAGAAAATAGATAAAAGATTGAAAGGAAATTAGCAAAGTCTCAGAGAACTCTGGGATAATGTTAAACGCACCAACATCCGTATTATAGGGGTGCCAGAGGGAGAAAAGAGAGAGAAGGGGACAGAAAAAATATTCGAAGCGATAATAGCCAAAAACTTCCCTAATATGGGAAAGGAACCACTCAGTCAAACCTAGGAAGTGCAACGAATACCATATAAAATAAACCCAAGGAGGAACACTCCGAGACACATATTAATCAAAATGACCAAAGTTAAAGACAGAAAATTTTGAAAGCAGCTAGGGAAAAGAAACAAATGACATACAAGGGAACCCCGATAAGGTTATCAGCAGATTTTTCATCTGGAACTCTGCAGGCCAGAAGGGAGTGGCATGATATAGTTAACGTGATGAAAGGAAAAACTTCCAACCAAGATTACTTCACCCAGTAAGGCTCTCATATAGATTTGAAGGAGAGATCAAAACCTTTACAGATAAGCAAAAGCTAAGACATTTCTGCAATACTAAACAAGCTGTACAACAAATCCTAAAGGAACTTCTCTAGTCAGAAAAGAAAAGGCCACAACCAGAAACAAAAACACCACAAATGACAAGGCTCACCAGTAAAAGCATACGTAAAGATACTATATCATCCATGCACAGTTATGCTACCAAAATCAGAAATCACGAGAAGAGTGCACAAATGCAGGGCACTGGAGATGCATGTGCAATTAAGAAACCAACAACTTAAAACAATCTCATTTATATATAGATTCCTATATCAAAGCTTCAGGGTAACTGCAAACCAAAAATCTATAATTGATACACAAATAAAAAAATCAACTCAAATACAACATTAAAGATAGTCATCTTGTGAGAGGAGACAACAAAGAGAATAAGAGAAGAAAAAAGAACAACAAAAACCCTAAACAGTTAATAAAATGGCAATAAGAAATACATATCAATAATTACCTTAAATGTTAATGGACTGAATGCCCCAACCAAAAGACATAGACTAGCTGAATGGATACAAAAACAAGACCCATATATATACTGTCTTCAAGAGACCCACTTCACTTCTAGAGACACATAAAAATTGAACGTGAGAGGATGGAAGATAATATTCCATGCAAACGGGAATCAAAAGAAAGCCAGAGTAGCAATAAGTCTAATAAAATAGACTTTAAAATGAAGAACATTTTAAGAGACAAGGAAGGGCACTACATAATGATCAAAGGATCAATCCAAGAAGAAGATATAACAATTTTAAATGTCTGTGCACAAAACATAGGATCACCACAATATATAAGGCAACTGCTAACAACCTTAAAAGGAGAAATTGACAATCATAGTGGGCGAATTTAACACCCCACTTACAGCAATGGACAGGCCATCCAGGCAGAAAATTAATAAGGAAACACAGGCCCTGAATGAAACATTAGATCAGATGGACTTAATAGATAATTATAGGACATTCCATCCAAAAGCAACAATACACATTCTTCTCAAGTGTGCCTGGAACATTCTCTAAGATTGATCACATCCTGAGCTACAAATCAAGCCTTGGTAATTTTAAGAAAATTGAAATCATATCAAGCATCTTTTCTGACCACAATGCTATATGACTGGAAATCAACAAGAAAAAAATGGCAAAAAATAGAAGCATGTGGAGACTAAACAACACACTACTAAACAACCCATGGATCACTAAAAAAATCAAAGAGGAAATTTAAAAAATACCTAGAAGCAAATGACAACAAAGATAGGACACTCCAAAACCTCTGGGATGCAACAAAAGCAGTTCTAAGAGTAAAGTTTAGAGCAATACAAGCCTACCTCGGGAAACAAGAAAAAGCTCACATAAACAACCTAACTTTCCATCTAAAGCAGCTAGACAGGGAAGAACTGACAAGACCTCAAGTTAGTAGAAGAAAAGAAATCATCAAGATCAGAGCAGAAATCAATGAAATAGAAATGAAGCAAACCATAGAAAAGATCAATGAAACTAAAAGCTGGTTCTTTGAAAAGATCAACCAAATTGATAAACCCTTAGCCAGACTTCTCAAGAAAAAAAGAGAGAGGACACAAATCAATAAAGTTAAGAAATGTAAAAGGATAAGTAACAACAGACATCCCAGAAATACAAAGGATCATAAGAGACTCCTACATGCAAGTATATGGCAATAAAATGGAAAACCTAGAAAAAATGGACAAATTCTTAGAAAAGTACAATCTCCCAAGACTAAACCAAGATGAAATAGAAAATATGAATAGACCAATCACAAGTTCTGAAATTGAAACTGTGATTTAAAAATTTCCAACAAACAAAAGTCCAGGACCAGATGGTTTCACAGGTGAATTCTATCAAACATTTAGAGAAGAGCTAACACCTATCCTTCTGAAACTCTTCCAAAAAACTGCAGAGGAAGGGACACTCCCAAACTCATTCTATGAGGCAACCATGACCATGATACCAAAACCAGACAAAGATACCACCAAAAAAGAAAATTACAGGCCAATCTCACAGATGAACATAGATGCAAAAATTTTCAACAAAATACTAGCCAATTGAATCCAACAATACATTAAAAGGATTGTACATCACAATCAAGTGGGATTTATCCCAGGGATGCAAGGATTCTTCAGTATCCACAAATCAATCAGTGTGATACACCATGTTAACAAACGGAAGAATAAAAACCATATGATCCTCTCCATAGATGCAGAAAAAGCCTTTAACAAAATCCAACACCGATTTCTGATAAAATCCCTTCAGGAAGTGGGCATCCTACCTCAACATAATAAAAGCCATCTATGACAAACCCAGAGCTAACATCATTCTCAGTGGTGAAAAGTTGAAAGAATTCCCTCTGAGATCAGGAACAAGATAGGGATGTCCACTCTCGTGACTACTACTCAACATAGTTTTGGAAGTCCTAGCCACAGAAATCAGAGAAGAAAAAGAAATAAAAGTTATCCCAGTTGGTCAGGAAGAAGTACAACTATCACAATTTGCAGATGACATGATACTATACCTAGAGAATCCTAAGGACTCTACCAGAAAATTGTTAGAGCTCATCAATGAATTTGGCAAAGTTGCAGGATACAAAATTAATACACAGAAATCAACTGCATTTCTAATACTAACAATGAAAGAGCAGAAAGAGAAATTAGGGAAGCAATCCCGTTTACCATCACATCAAGATAAATCAAATACTTAGGAATAAACCTACCTACAGGTCTTTTGCCCTGTACTCTGAAAATTATAAGGTGCTTTTGAAAGAAATCAAGGATGACATGAACAGATGGAAAGACATACCATGCTCTTGGATTGGAAGAGTCTATATTATCAAAATGACTATACTACCCAAGGCAATCTACACATTCAATGCAATCCCTATCAAATTACCAAGGACATTCTTCACAGAACTAGAAAAAAAATCCTTTAAAGTTTGTGTGGAAGCACAAGAAACCCAGAATAGCCAAAGACATCCTGAAAAAGAAAAATGGAGCTGGAGGAATCCCTGACTTCAGACTCTACTACAAAGGTACAGTCATCAAAACTGTATGGTACTGGCACAAAGACAGAAATATAGATCCGTGGAACAGGATAGAAAGCCCAGAATTAAATCTACACATCTATAGTCAACTAATCTATGACAAATGAGCCAAGAATATACATTGAAGAAAAGACAGCCTCTTCAATAAGTGGTGCTGGGAAAACCAGACAGCTACGTGTAAAAAAATGAAACCAGATAACTTCCTAACACCATGCACAAAAATAAACTCAAAATGAATTAAAGATCTACATATAAGACCAGATACTATAAAACTCTTAGAGGAAAACATAGGCCAAACAGTCTCTGACATAAATGAGAGCAACATCTTCTCAGATCCATCTGTCACAGTAAGGAAAATAAAAAGATAAATAAACAAATGGGACTTAATTAAACTTCAAAGTTTCTACACAGCAAAGGAAACCCTAAACGACAGGAAAAGACAACCCACAGAATGGGAGAAAATATTTGCAAATGAATCAACTGACAAGGGATTAATCTCTAAAATTTACAAACACCTCCTTCAGCTCAATACCAAAAAAACAAACAACCCCATCAAAAAATGGGCGGAGGGTCTAGGGAGACAATTCTCCAAAGAAGACATGCAGATGGCAAATAAACACATGAAAAGATGTTCAACATCGCTCCTCATTAGAGAAATGCAAATCAAAACCACTATGAAGTACCACCTTACACCAGCCAGAATGGCCATCATCAAAAAGTCTACAAACAATAAGTGATGGAGAGGGTGTGGAGAAAAAGGCTCCCTATTACACTGTTGGTGGGAATGCAAACTGGTGCAACCACTGTGGGAAACAGTATGGAGATACCTCAGAAAACTTAAAATAGAATTACCATTTGATCCAGCAATCCCACTCCTGGGCATCTATCTAGAGGTAACCATGACTCGAAAAGACACATGTACTCCAGTGTTCATTGCAGCACTCTATGCAATAGCCAGGTCATGGAAACAACCTAAATGCCCATTAACAGAGGAGTTGGTAGGGAAGATATGGTACATACACACAATGGAATATTACTCAGCCATTAAAAGGAACAAATTACCAGCATTTATAGCAACATGGATGGACCTAGAAATTATCATGCGAAGTGAAACCAGTCAGACAATTAGAAAGCAACACCCGATGCTACCACTTACATTGGAAACTAAAAAGACACAATGAACTTCTTTGCAGAACAGAGAATGACTCACAGACTTTGGAAAACCTTTGGTTTTTCAAATAAGACCATCTGGGGGTTGGGGGATGCACTGAGGGTTTGGGATGCAATTGTATCAAATTGACTTGTGATGATTTTTGTACACCTATAATTGAAATAAAATTCATTAAATAATGTAAAAAAAATTAAATGTCATTCTACTTGAAAAAAAAAATGAAAGACGACTACTCCTCAGTCTTACCTTGTCTTTAAAAACCTTGACATTTTAGAACAGTGAAGATCAGTTATTTTGTTGAGTGTCCCTCATTTCAGTTTACTGATGTTTAATGTTTTCTTATGATCAGACACGACTGCATGTATTTTGGACAGAAGTACCACTGATGGGATGTTGTACCCCCCTCACTGCATTTATTACAAGTTTCATGATGTGAATATGTGTTATTTTCTGGTACTGTTGACCTCGATCCTTCACTTGGTTTCTTGCTGAAAACTCAACTGTCTTTCCCTTGGCAGTTAATATTTTGCAGTTAATACTTTGCCGTTAATTTAGTTTCACCCACTAAATCTAGCATCAATCAGTGGATTTCTTCTGTAATAGTTATGACTATAGTGTTTACCTAATGGTGATTTTTCTATTTCCCTCTTTCCTTTTATATTTATTCATTAAAATGTACTCTAAGAAAAAAAAAAAAAGAATCACTTGCTCACTGTGCCTTTCTAACATTGTGGTTTTCAAAATGGGGAGTGGCAGGATTGGACATGGTTGATATCAGTCCCCTGAGGCCTTTGTAGCTACTGGTTCTAAAAAGTCATGGTCACATCTGTTGTGGACAAATACCTGTGCTGGCCTGTATCAGGAAAGCTTATGTTCCAAAGGAACACACCTGCCCCTAGCTTGTCATGCTGTCCTAATCAAGGACCTATCTATAGGATTCATTAATTAATATCAATTAATTATTACCTACTTTTGTCATTGTGTTTGGCTGTGTTTGCTTGTTTTTATACTTTTATGGAGTTTTACTACATGGGAAAAGCACATAAACATTCTTGCTTCTGAATTCTATGATGTGGAAACAAAACATGTCAGCTTGAATTCACTCAGGCAGATTTTCCATATCTCCTGAGTCACTTCTTTCAGTTAAGCAAAAATCATATTGTAAACCATTCTGTCCACAATAAATCCAGAATCCTTACAAGCTAGATGTATATTCCAGTGAGAAATCGATTAGGCTTGAGCTTAGGTGACCAAAGGCAGGTAGTTCCTATGGAGATGAATTCTTACCATGAAGGAATCTTGAGCTCAAGTGGCAGTTCTGAGTGATTCCACTGGTTATTAGAAATGGGTATGTAAATATACTACAACTAGGTCACTTACAGCAATGTGAGAATTTGCATTTAAAATTTTGAAAATTGCCCTGTGTGATGGCAATTTTAGGTGTCAAATTGTCTGAACTAAGGGATGCCCAGATAGCTGGAAAACATTATTTCCAAGTCATCAGCTTAGCACTTAAGTTATGGGGGATTTCTCTGGGTTTTCATCTGCACACATTGCTCTCTAAACCCTGCACAGCGTGTGAAACATCACCTTATTTGCCTTCTTTGGTACAGATCTGACCACTGTTCATAAAATTCACCTATCGGTATAGATAAAGAATATCCTTATTTTTTTAAAAAATACCTCATTATTTCTAGGGATGTGGATGAAGGTGTTTCTGGAAGATATTAGCATATGAATCAGTAGACTGGGTAAAGAAGATCACCTCACCACTGTGATTAAACATCACTGAGGGACTGAATAGAACAAAGGGGCAGAGAAGGGGCCAATCTGCTTTCTACCTGAGCTGAGACATCCATCTTCTCCTGTCCTTGGACCTTAGTGCTCCTGGTTCTTGGGCCTTTGGACACAGACTGGGGCTTACACCTTGGCCCCCTGGTTCTCAGGCCTTTGGAATTGGGTTGGAAGGACACCATCTGCTTTCCTGGGCCTCCAGCTTGCAGGTCAAATCCTGGGACTTTTCAGCCTCCATAATCACATGAACCAATTCCTCATAATAAATCTCTTTCTATATATCTCTACACTCCCATTGGTCCTGCTTTTCTTGAGAACCTAATATACCTACAAATGAAAGTTTTGTTTCCAGTGCACTGAGGCATCAAGACCTGACTGACACAGAATCCCCGGTGCTTGAATAGAGGTCAGTAGAATGTGAACGATGAACACTGGCTCAGGATATAGAAGCTGCAACTTTCTTATTAGTTTTAAAGTTGTCCTAAATTCAATAGCCTATTTCTATTGGCCCAATAATGAAAAACTACAATATTCATCTATTCCTGTAGATGATTGCAAGAACTACAGTGGCAAATTTCACAACATGAATGACCTTAAGTAGCTTTACACCTTCTCGATTGCAAATTCTAAATAAAATTTCTCTAAGACTAGCTAATTATACACACACACACACACATACATACACACACACATGCACCTATACACACATATGTATATACACATTTATTTATTTACATATACATTTATATATAATGTATATGTATAAAATACATACATGCATAATATATGTGCTGTATACAAAATATATACATACGCATATGTATAAAACAAAAGGCCTATAAAATTCTCAAATAACAAAAAGGTTAAGTTCTTGTTTTCTTTTTTTTTTCTTTTTTTTTGGCCACCTAGTGTCATATGGAGTTCCTGGACCAGGGATCAGATCCAAGCTGCAGCTGAGCTGCAGTTGTGACCTCCACAGCACCTGCAACAATGCTGCATCCTTAACCCAATGTGCCAGATCTGGGGTCGAACATGCATCCCAGACCTCCAGAGAGGCTCCCAATCCTGTTGCGCCACAGCAGGAACTCCCCAAAAGGTTAAGTTCTAACAATCATTTATGACATAGATTTTGAGGACTCAGAATAGTTAGCCTTTAGTTTCTTAATCTATTGTTAGTTTAGTACCAATCCATTATGTCCTAGGGTAAGGTAATCACACTGAACTAATCACAGAAACTACTCATTTCAGTGTTTTTCTTTTCCTTTCCAAGCTTACCTCTTCCATCCAGGCCTCAGCTAATGCCTGGCACAGCCCCCCTGAGCTCCCAGTCCAGAACCAGCACTTACAAAGGGATCCTGTGTTGGGGTGATACCTGGATGTTGCAAATCTAGAGTGGTAGGGTGGGTATGGGCCACCACTCCTTCCTCCCCAAGTAAACAGCTTCCCCTATAGTTCCAAGGAGCCATGGGCAACAGCTTTCCCAGGAATTGGGGAGAGGAGCCTAGTTCCAGACCCTCTGGAGTGCTGTCAGTACTGGTGACTCAGAGGCCCTGAACTCCTTGTGTTACAGGAGGAGTTTTTCAGTGAAGTTTCGTGAATTTTTCCTTTTTTTTTTGTATTGGTTTATCACTATTATGCACTTAAAGCAGAGAAAGTGCATCAAGCTGCCTTTCAGTTTCTACGGAAAGGTTGCATTCGTCTTTTCTTTCAACTTGAGAGTCAGGTCACTTCTGTCTTTAGGGGCAAGTACCAGTAGTGGAAGTGGCATATGACTTAACTTTTCCATCTGGCACTTACTGGCTGCATAACTTCAGGAACGATATTGAACCTCAATTTCATTTTTTTCTCAATCAATAATATCTGCCCACAAGGGTTATTTTGAGTTGTTGATGAAGTATTAGAAAGTGCCCAGCATGGTATCTGGCTTATAGTTAGTCACATTTCTCTACACATCCTAGTTTCCATTCCTTCCTGGCACTCTTCTTAATTCTGAAAATGATGAGTAATGGGAAGAAGTCATTCCCCACATCCAAACTTTTGAAGGATGGTTCTGAGGTTGGCTATAATGGTGAAATATTGTGAGATGTTTCAGTTACTTCCTATGCCATGATTAGTTGATGGTTGTTATAAGACTAAAAATTAATGTAGACTCTAACCACCAACTTGTGGAATGTGGGAAAATGGCAGAAATAGGACAGGGATTCCAGTATGGACTCCAGCAATGAGAGGCTGGGTCTGGGCCAGCATCCCAACTTCCCCAAGAAACCAGCTTTCTGTCAAGTGTAGCCACAGAGAGCAGTGGTGACAGTTTCCCCACAGATCAGTGAACTGGGGGAGCGACCCCATTGCAGCCCATGGATTCATGCAGGGAGCAGTTAGGCCCCAAGACCAAAGGAGATTCAAACACATCATAGAAACAGGAATAGACCCCACCTGTGGCCACAGCCTTTCTGCCATCCCTGTTTTACAATGTAGTCCTCACTCAGTGGGTCATGAGAGTTCCTATTTTCTTCTTAGCCGTTCCCTCCTCTGTGGCTAAGATCCACCACATGTGACATGAATTCTAATTCTACCCAAGACCACAGGAAGAGAATTTCCTATGTCTGTTCTCAAGCAGCTGTTCTGTATAACAGAGATTGGACAAGCTAAATCAGTAGTTCATATAAGCAGTATGCACAGTTTGAGATCCTGGGAAAAATGAGTCAAACCCACACTTTACTGCTTTCTTGTTATGGGACCTTAGACGAATGTCTTAAACTCTCTAAATCCCATAACATCCTATACTTCCTTCACTGGAGCACTTAGCACACTGCATTCTAACTGTGTGGATACTTTGTTTGGCTCCTCTGTTAGACTAAACACATCTTGAGAGAAGATGCTGTGTCTGTAACAAATGGCACAGTCCCAGAACATAATAGGCATGGAAGAAATATTTCAAATACATGGAGAAATTAGATGAGATCAATCCCTATGCCTTTTACATTATTTTTACTTCTGATAAAGTAACAATTGAGCCATGGAATTAAATGACTCTTCATTAGTAGGATGCATAAAGTTGAGACAGAGGAATCTGACACGTATACTAAATACGTCACTGAGACAAGGGAAAAGATGATTTCAGTATGCCCGTAGTTGTATAATTAGAAGAGGGAGTGATCTAGGGAAATAACTGGTGGTCTTCAGGGATTCGTCCTTCTACAGAGAGCCTCTTCTACTTATTTTTGGAAATATCTCCTTATAGAAGGTTCAATTTTCATAATATAATCCAAGGAAAAATTAGCTTTGTTTTAAATACTGAAACTATATTTTAAATACTGGAACCATATAATTTATAGAGAGGTGTGATGTCATCTTAGCCAAGTATAGCTACAATTCTTGATATTTCCAGAACCTTGGCACATTCAGTAAGGTGCTTCCTCTTCACTGGTTATTATATGAAATCTTACTCTCATAAAACAAAGGCTAAAAAAATTTTTTTATATTTCATAGTAAGTTACCACTTAGATTCTGATGCAATATAATGTATAAACTGCTGAGAAGAACTGGGTATAATTTAACTTTGGAAACTAAATTTCAGATACCAACAGGTATCCTTATAAAAACACTTAGGAAGGAATGGTATCAGATCATATTTTCAGTTTATCATAGTGGTCTTAAAAGCTCATCTCTTAGAGAGGATCGACAGCAAAAGCCAAGAGAGAAAAAGGGGAAAGCTGGTATTTCTGTTGAGTCAGAATTATTTTCTTGTGACACTATAAAGCAGGACTGGGAGCTGACCAAGAAGAATTGAGAGAGGGAGCTAGGGACCTTATCTACAAAGCTGACAAGCTCCTTTGCTTGCTTGATACAATTTAAATACTTTCACTTTATTATTATTATTATGCTTATTTTTTTTTAATTTTTAGCAGGCTTTGTTCAGTGCCCTAAAACCTTATAATGACTCTTTATTCTTATTCAACAAAAGGCGCATTTCCTCACTTGATTCTTTTCTTGCCTCTCTCCTGGAGAAATTAATGGAGCAAACAACAGTCTTTATCAAACAATATGCCAATTTTTGAAAGCACATGCCATCCACCAAACCTGACTGAATAACAAAGACTTTTGTCAAAGAGTTCACACCATCATTCTTTTGATTCCATGCTGCACAGAATGCTCTGATTGAGGGCAGGACAACTGGATGCTGATGATCACCTGAGAATGCTATTCAGTGTATGCAAATTCCCCTTCCAGTATTTTTAGTAAAGCCCATGGGGAGGGCAGCACTGTGACAAAGCATATTTGAAAAAGGATGGTCAACCATGGATATTACTCATGCACATATGGCCACACAAGGCTTGAATATATAATGCTTTTTCCTGAAAAATAAGTTGGCAGCTATATAGAATTTGCCGTTAATATTTGATACAGGGAGGGGCTGCTAACTAATCTGGAATGAGTGGGGAGTGATTCTGGGCAAATTTTTTTTTTTTTTATGGCTATTGTCCTGTCTATAACCACTGCAGAACTGGCAGTCAAGAGATGTAGGATAGAGACTGAGCATTAGTAGCCAGGAGAAGCTTAGTCCATTCTTCACTGACTGCACAGCAAACACTATTAAAGGCAGGGGAAGCCATTTGTTCATGAATATACATTTGATACATATAAATGCTCTGTGCCATGAATATTTATCTCTTTCATGGATTGCAGCTGTTGTGTATTAAAAACTATTAACAGGTTGGAAATCGTCCTTTAGAAACCTATGTCTGCTATTTATGGGCAAAACCATGTCTGGAAATTTATCTTTTCCCCCTCCTTCTTTTGTGGGAAAGAGAATACTATTGGGGCTTATAATGAGGTTGATCCCTTAGTAGATAATTTGGTAAAAATGGAAGGCAGCCTTTTTGGGATACACACACACACACACATTTTCCAACTTTAATTATTTATGTAATTTTACGACCAAGGCAGTGTTTTGATGAATGTCCATCATTCATCAAATGATGAATTACCATTAGGTTTTGATGAATGTCCCATTGCTAACACAGATGAAAATATCAGCTATTAAATAGTGTATAATTGTGTGTATGAGGGATGTCACAGGATTTCTATCTCTAAAGATGGGATTTTTAGGCCCGTGAGTGTCCATACTCAGAGTCTTTAGGGTGGAATGTGTAGTTTTTCAGACTCTGATGTTATACTCCCTCTTATGCTCTATAATCTAGCCACTTGTTAACTCTTCTATAATCCTCCAATAAACCAAGCTTTCTCATACCTCTGGGCTTTGTTAATTCCATTCCCATTGTCTGAAACATTTTTCTCTCCAACAATTCTGGGAACCCCTCCAAGCTCTCCTCTGAGCCTCTTTTTCTTCAAGAACCAGCTCAAACATTTGTATCTTGTGATGTCTTCTATGACCCACCCTCATCTTTAGGCATCACTCCCATCCTTTGAACAGTCCTTAAACAGATTCTAACTTAAACAAAACAGCATGCTACTTAGTGAATAGACAAATGTATCCCATTAGGTATGAAGCTTTTTAAGTTATCTGGTTGTATCATTAGGTTGTATCCTAGAAATGTGATTTGTGTCAAATTTTTGTTTAAATTGTATTCAGTGTTAACATACTGCTTAGGAAAACTCCAGTGGTTCACATCTCTCCATGCCCTGGGTTTACTCACTTCCTATTATTCAGGCTAAAGATCCTACAGCTCTTTTGGAGAATTCATTTGTATTAAGTTAACTAATTCCATACTACTTTGGGGCTTGTAAATTAAATTAGGTTTAGGCTTATATATTTCCTTAGCTATTTGGATTTAGTCTTAAAATTTCTTCACTAAATTCCTCAATCAATGTTATTGCTCTTGTCTGGATTTTATCCAAGACTGTTGCCCTCTTTCTAACCATAGAGCTTACTTTTGAATTAGGAAATTTAAGTAATGCTTGAGGAAAATTCTTAATGCCAGTCATTTAACTTTAATCAGCAAAATCGAAAGTATAATCTACTTCTAATACTAAATATAGAAAGAGATGCTAATAGGATTTTAATTTAAAAAATTTTTTTTTGATTTTTTATTTTTCTATCACAGTTAATTTACAATGTTCTGTCAATTTCTGCTTGCAAATAAGATTTTTAGATACATCTATCTATCTATCTACCTACCTATCTACCTATCTATCGATCTATCTATCATCTACCTACCTACCTAGATAGGTCTAGATAAAGATCTGTGAACAGAGAGTTCCCATTTTGGCACAGTGGAGGATGAGGGTTAGATCCATGGCCTTGCTCAGTGGGTTAAGGATCTGGCATTGCCGTGAGCTGTGGTATAGGTTGAAGACATGGCTCAGATCCCAAGTTGCTGTGGCTGTGGTGTAGGCTGGCAGCTGTAGCTTGGATTCAGCCCCTAGCCTGGGAACTTCCATATGCTGTGGGTGCGGCCATAAAAAGAAGAAAAAGCTATGAACATAGATTTGTCATAAACATATCTCTGTCTCTACTTAGGGACCAATGATTATTTCCCTTTATTTCTCTAGCCTTTCCTCTTTCATGTGTAGTTTTTAGCTATTTCATTGTTCATTAAAATGTTCTCCAGGAGAAATAAGATGAGCTCTTAGCATCAAGTGCAACATGCAGGGCTCTAGGGATATTCATTAAGTATCTGTTGGCAATGCCACTGACAATGATAAAATTCAAATCACTTAATTGGTGCTGCACCTGTTAGTAATTTCATTGAAACTTTGCATTAGATATAGGTTAAAATAACGGGAAGGTTTTCTGTGAATAGGGATGCTCTTCTTATGGATAGAGGGCTTTTATCCTTCAGTTTCTCTCAGCTTGGAATGGATTAACTGAGCAAGGCTAGACCTGGTAAAGGCAGCACAGACAAGCATGTCTGTGGTGACTGTGGAGTTGTGAGAAGGTGCTCTCTGCCCACATTCTTCCTTCACCTGTACAGGTTAAACCCACAGTTTATCCTCTGGGCTAAGACATCCTTTCTATTATTCCTTGTGTGAGTACACACAGGGCATTATAGAAAGAGAGCAGGTTCTCTACTCAGAGAAAGAAACCTTTCAACTAATTCTTGAAGGATGTGTAGAAGTAAGTGAAATGGACTGGAATGTTTGGGGAAAAGCTTTCTTCCTCCTGTCTCAGCCAAGACAGACCAAGTTTAAAGTCCTGAAAGGGTGGCCTGAGATTATAAAACACCTAAGGATTGGAACCCAGAGGAAGATGAAGTTGAGAGACAAACTTCACCCATTTGACAACTTTATCTGGGGCCACTCTGTAGACAGAAAAGCACTCTTCACTGTCCTATTTCAGAGCTTTTCCTTTTGTTTCTCAAAGGTTTTATATTGTTTTCTGTATTTAGTTGCAATAACAATTTTAGATGTTTATTGATGCTGATGGTGAAGACAAGCAGATATAGAAATTTAGTCCCTGGAGTATAAGTACACTTATCTGGCAGAATACTTTCCATTATGTTATTGAATACATCCAATATAGTCTGAAGATACAGACTGTATTGTATCCTACCAACTTGATGGCCAAATAATAATACTATGAATAACATCCATTTTATTTAAAAGTCAAGTCTCATGAGATTTAAACCTATTTTCCAAATCTGAGATCAGTTCCACACACACACAAATATATGGGTGTGCTGTGATATTTTAAGAGGAAATTTATTCAGGAGAATGTTGTTTATTTTGTATCACCCACAGATTACATATTAAAAGATGTACTGTTTATTTCAAATGTCTTTCCTACATGAAACAAGTCTGTTGCTAGTAAATACATGTTTCCTGCCCCACCTACTTCAGGTTCTTCTCATTTTCCATATCCTGCTTTTTATTTTCCTTAGAATTTTATGTTCTGAAAATTTAAAGAGGCCTGTGGCTTTTAAGTTCTACAAGACCTCCAAAATGCTAACTGCATCTTAAATTCCTACATTTATTTCCTTTGCCTAAAAATAAAGAGAAAGACAAACAACACCCCCTACACACATATAAATACACATCCACACACCATAAACAAATTTCACAGGTTTCCACAGCAGGAAATAGCTAAAGAGGGAAAAGTGGGGTGTATGTTGGTGATCAATAAATACTATTCCTTTCTTCCCTGCCTGAGCTTGACCATCTGACAAATGGGAATCATGATGATAATCAAAATATCAGCTTTATTTGAGACAAAGATCTGGATTGGAGAATGACTTACATATGTGGCAAACAGACTTACTAACGCTATACACCAGAATGGGCCATTATCAATTTGTTCATCAAGCAAAGGCAGAAAAAGCATAGCGTTCCTGACATGGAAATAGTAACAGGAGTGGTATATGTCCCTGTAAATTTTATAGCAAAAAGAAGAACAGATAGCATCTTCAGCAAGGGAAAACTGGCTTCCAAAGAGAGTGAGAAAAGGGAGGTAAGAGGAAGATTCCCAGTTCCTTCTTTCAATTTACCATTCATATAAAAAAGAGTAAGAGAGGGCAGGGGCAAGAGACAGAGCTTTCTCCAGGGGTGGTCCCTCCATAGGGCAACCTTAGGGCAGAGAATGAGAAGCATCTCTCATCTTAATATTGAAGGACTTATGTTAGCCCCTCTGTTTGAATTTAATTAGGCCACTTTGATTTTCTTTAAACCTTTGGCAAGCTTCGTGGGCACTCTGAAGTATTCTTGGTTGGCTTATGCCTTTCAAAATTATCCTTAGGATAGTCCTGAGGACCTGGCTCTTGAGAAAGAGTACATTTTGTTCTAAACTTGTTCTGAGCTAAACCAGAACGGAGCAAGATCTGGGTGCTTTCAAAATAGAACCTATTAGTCACAAAAATTAGAGGCAATAAAACCTATCAGATCATCTGCTCCCTCCTCATGCCAAGTCCAGGAAATATAGGCTGCTTGTTCTCTTGAATTTACACTGTTTACCAGAAAAGTAACTAAAAGAAGCTTGCTCTGAAATGGATACTGAGGGTCCCATTCTGTGCCAGCAGATACATATTCAGAATGTATCCACAGCACATGAAAAGCATATACTCAGACAAAAGGAATCTGTACTCTTTTTTTCCCCTCCACCAAGTCAATTTAATTCCTTAATCAACTTCTATCTAGTACTCAAAGCATTCCTAATTTTTCAATGTTCACTTTTATTTTGCTGAAATTATTCTCATCAGAATCATTATTTTCCATGTAAGATTTTCAATGAAAATGAGTTCTTGCTAATCAAATTGTTTATTCATATCAACAATGATTGCATCAACTGGAAATTTTGTTATATAGACACCATTTCTACCCAGACCATTTATTCTAAATCAAATTCTGCAGAGAAAAATTTTTTAAAAAATTTTGCTTTTGTCGATAACCAGTTTTACCATATGCCATATTTATAACATACCATACAATTTTTGTTTTAATTTGTATGCTTATCTTTACCATTGATATTCACTATAAATTGGATAGAAGAAAATAGCTTGTGTTTATTTCTTAGCTAACTTGTGAGAAAGTATTAAGCAGTTCACCTCTGTTATTCCAGGATTGGACAATTCTATTGCTATCCCAATTCTACTGTATATTTTTTCATCACTTTGAATATCGCATTTTAAAAAGCTCCTTCTCCTGGTGAGGCAGAGAACATATGGCAAGGCCGAATGTCTTGTTTGGCTCCATATTTATCAATATTTGGGAGAAAAAAAAGTAGCTGTGTTAAAAAGGAAAAGAAAAAAAAACCTTGTTCTTTTTTCCCCCTTTAATCTTTGTTCCTTTTTTTTTAACCCCGTCTTTTCGGCCTTGTTAAAGTTTCTCTAACTTATCCTTTTATTCTGCTGTCACGGTTCCATCCTCATTGTCTCTTGTTAGGTACTCTGTCTGCCTGCTGTTGGCCTAATTCTTTCTTTCTTGCATCTTCTGAATGTCACTCCCTGTCTTGAGCACTCTCCCTTGAAGCATTTAGCTGGACCTCTGTAGTCTTACCACCCATCTTTTACCTAGAGCTGCTTATCAGAGTGCTCAATGTCATGGTTATAAAGGCTCAGAGAACTCCTTGCCCCTGCCACTTAGCATCCCACTTGGATCCAGTCACCACAGGGAAAGACTTTTTTTTTGTATGGCTTTAAAAGCAGCACTGAAAATGACCTTCTTATCTGGGCTTGATTTTATAAGGCAGAGGGATGGATGTTATGATCTCAGGAGGACCTTGCCAGATCAAGGAACTTGCAATCATCATTTTAGATTTATTGGATACCCCCTGGGTGCTTGGACCTGAATTAGAATGATTTCACCCTTTATACCCTAAAATATAGTTTTTGCCTTTTTCTTGGCTGTTTAAAATACTATGGTACTGGTCTAAATTTTCTCAAGCATTTGTTGTATTTCTGTTGTTATCAACTACTAAGTGGGTTTGCTTATTTGCTTGTCTTATAGCTCAGGGGTTTTCAGAATATTTAGAGTTGTATAACCATCACTACAATTCAATTTTAGAACATTTACAAAATCCCCCAAAGAAACCCAGCTCATATTTATAGGTGAACTTTTCTTATTCCCAAACAGGGGAACTACTACTATTCAATTTTCTGCCTCCATGGATTTGCTTATTCAGGACATTTCAAATAAAGGGAATTATACTTTTGTGACTGACTCTTTCACTTAGCCTAATGTTATATAGCATGTGTTGTACTTTATTATATAAATAATAATAAGCAATATTATATTGCCTGAAAATGCCACATTTTGATTATCTATTCACCAGTTAATGGACATTTAGGTTGTTTCCACTTTTTAGTTATAATAATGCTGCTATGAACATTCACGAATGGGTCTTTGTGTAGACATATATTTTAGTTTCTCTTAGATATCCATCTAGTATTGGTATTGACAAGTTTATGGTAACTTCCTGACTACCATTTTGAGGAACTTCCAAACTTTTTTAAAATGCTTGGAATGTTTCAAATCTTCATGAGTAATGTGTAAGTGTTTTGATTTCTCCCCATCCTCATCAAAATTTATCATCTGTCCTTTTGGCCATTCTAATGTGAGTGAAAAAGGTGTCTAGCTGTGGTTTTATTTGTTATGACTGCACCCACCCATGGAAGTTCCCTGGCCAGGAATTGAATCTGAACTGCAGCTTTGACCTATGCAGTGTTGGATCCTTTAACCCACTGCACCTAGCTGGGGATCAAACCTATGCCTCCACAGTAACCTGAGCTACAGCAGTGAGATTCTTAACACATTGCGCCATAGCAGGAACCCCTCATTTGCATTTTTCATAGTGATTAATGATGTATCCTTCCATGTGATTATTTGCCATTTTTGTATTTTATTTGGAGAAATGTCTGTTCAAATACATTGCCCATTTCAAAATTTGGTTATGTCTCAGTTAGTGCAGGTTTCTATAACAAAAATGCCATAGACTGAGGGGCTTATGAATGGTAAAAATTAATTTCTCACATTCTGGAAGCTGGGGAGTCTAAGATCAAGGTGCTGGCAGAATTAGTGTTTGGTGAGGACCCATTCCTGGTTTTATTTTATTATTATTTTTTAAATTTATTTTTGTCTTTTTGCCTTTTTCTAGGGCCACACTCACGGCATATGGAGGTTCCCAGGCTAGGGGTCTAATTGGAGCTGTAGCTGCCAGCCTACGCCACAGCCACAGCCAACAGCAACGTGGGATCTGAGCCGCGTTTGCAACCTACACCACAGCTCACAGCAACCCTGGATTCTTAACCCACTGAGCAAGGCCAGGTATTGAACCCACAACCTCATGGTTCCTAGTCAGATTTGTTAACCACTGAGCCACGATGGGAACTTGACATTCCTGGTTTTAAAAGGTTGTCTTTTGTGCATCATGGGTGAAGGAGGGGAACCCTCTGGGGTCTCTTTTATGAAGGCCCTAATTCCATTTCCCAGGGCTCTACTCTCATGACCTAATCACCTAGCAAAAGACCTACCTCCAAATACCATCACACTGGGCATTAAAATTTAAAATATGAATTTTGCGGAGGTGAAAAATATTCGGTCTATAGCAGACTGTCTTTTCATTATTGAATATTAAAAATTATTTTTCTTGTTGGGGGTGGTACACCCATGGCATGCAGAAGTTCCCTCACAAGGGATGGAATCCAAGCCATAGAAATAACCTGAACCACTGCAGTGACAAGTCCTTAACTGCTGGGTTACCAGCAGAGAACACCAAAAATTCTTTGTATACTCTGTATATAAAGTCTTTGTCATATATGCTTTCAAATACTTTCTCTCATCCTGTGGTTGTTTTTTCACACTCCAGATAGCATCCTTCTTAATTCTGATGAGTCCAGTTTACCTATTTTCTTTTGGTGCTTGTTTTTTTTTTTTTCTTTTTGGTCATAATGAAGAAACCATTGCCTAATCTAAGATTACAGAGATTCATTCTTAAGTTTTCTTCTAGTTTGATAGTTTTCACTCTTCTACTTAGATCTGTAATCCATTTTTAATTGATATTTTTACATGGCATGAGGTAAGAATTCAACTTTATTCTTTTGACTGTGGACATCCAGTTTTTCCAGCACCATTTTTTGAAAAGACTTTCCTTTGACCATTGAATTGTCTTGGCACTCTTCCTGAAAATCAGTTGGGCATAAATGTAAAGATTTTTTTCTGGACTGTAAATTCAATTCCTTTTATCCATATGTCTAATCTTAATGCCAGCACCACATTGTCTTGATTACTGTAAATGAGTTTTGAGAATGAGAACTGTAAGTCCTCTAACTTTATTCTTCTTTTTCAAGGTGGTTTTTACTATTCTGAGTCCCTTGAATTTCTATATAAATTTCAGAATCATTTTATCAATTACTACAAGAAAATCAGCTGAAATTTGAAAAGGACAGCATTGAACTGGTAGATCAATTTGCTGAGGATTACATCTTAACAATGTTAAGTCTTCTTACCCATGAAAGTAGGATGTTGTTCTGATTATTTAGATCTTTAATTTCTTTCAGTGATGGCTTATACATTTTCAGTGTATAAGTATTGCACTTTAAAGTTTTATTCCTATTTATTTTACATATTTTGTTATTGTTATAAGTGGGATTGTTTTCTTAATTTCATTTTTGGATCATTTATGGCTTGTGTATAGAGATATGCCTGATTTTTTTACTTTGAGCTTGCATTCAGGTGCAAAGTTTAACTTATTAGTACTAGTAGTTTTTAATGGATTTCTTTGGATTTTTTATATACAAGATCATGTCACTTGCAAATAGAAGTAGTTTTACTTTTTCCTCAAGGTTAGCTGAAGGTGAGTGACTGGTCTTTTCATCTTTCCTGCATATATCCTGGTCACGAACCCAGATTTATGCATGCACATGACCTTTTAGATCCTCAGAAACATGTCAGAGCTTTTCATACTCCTCTATGGCTGTCTCATTCTCTAGCAATTCTTTTTAAATGCCTGGCAAAGCCCTTGTTTTCCATAGCTGAAATCACAGCATAAGCAGTTGCTTCTAGAAGTTTATTATTGTATTAGAAGTGCACTGGAGATAGGCCTCACTAAGTTGAGCTCTGAGTCAAATCAAAGAACCAATATACTCTGGGAATAGAGATTTTCTAGGGCACTGCAATTCTGAACAGAATATAGACTATTTTCTTGGATAACGGTTTTACTGGAATTCCACAAGTGGTCAGTTTTCTCCATTGTCATCAATATTGTCAACTTTTGTCAGGATGCCCCTGAACTGGGGTGTGAAAAGGGATGGGGATGGCCCTAGGTTAGAATGTCAGATAACCTACTCACTGTCTCACTGATGTTCAGTAATTTTTCTTTTTTTTTTTTTAATGCATAGGCAATGTTTAGTTTACTCTTTGGTTAATTTTCAGGGAATGAAATGGTTGATTTTGGGTGTTTTGCCTGTACTTTCATTGTTTTAGAGGGAGAACAAGTTCACTAAGGTCTTCACTTTACTGTTCCAGATATCCATTTCCCTGAGAAGATTTTAAATAAATGAAAACCAGGTACTGCATACAAACATGAACACATTAAAGATGTGTTTGACTCACAGTGAGAGAAACAGCAGATATTTTAACTGATCCAAACAGAATCCAATGAATAGGTAAATGTGTAGGTTATAGATATTGAAGTAAATGCATAAATGGAGGCAAAACTGATTTTTTTTCTTCCTGAGGACTGGGGAAGGCTATCCCTCCACTGGACAGATTCATTTGCATGTGTACAGACAAAAATTATTTTGTATTGCGATCAGTCACCTACAGCTCATAAAGTTGTAAAATAGCTCCCACCAAATCAGAGGTATAAAGGGTATGTTACAGATATATGTAGTTTTCCATTGAAGCACAACTTTTTTTCCCCTACAGAACTGCCAAGAAGCCTCTGGACAAAGGAAACCTTATTTTGTTGAAAAACAGAAAATGGTAGAAAAGATAGTCTTCAAAGGCTATTTTTTATGTGACCATAATTGAACCACACCATAGATCAAAGTAGTATGAAACTCTAGATATAAGAATCCTAGAACTTCATATTTTCATATTGAATCTCCCTAATTAGCACTTTGTAATTACCAAGGCCATTCCATTTGAGAGATTTTTTCTGTCTTATATTCACCAAAGTAAAAGTATTAGGTGACTTTACATTTAGGGATTCAAAAACCATTGCTGACCTGACTTTGTGAAGTGGGTATACCTATGAATGCAATGTCAGGTGCAGAGAGAATGCTAATGTTAAGATGTTTTGCAAGTTGCCTAAAGTGGCTTCCTAAGTACTCAATCGGTTTTCCAAGCCTTGCTGGACACATACTTCATAACTTTAATCACAGAGCAGGAAATCTACTTTTTACATTAGTTTCTTGAATCCTGGTAGAGAATATTCTGTGATTCAAAATTATAATGATGGAGTTCCCGTTGTGGCTCAGCAGGTTATGAACCCAACTAGTATCCATGAGAGCATGACTTCCATCCCTGGCCTCGCTCAGTGGGTTAAGAATCCCATGTTGCTATGGCTGTGGTGCAGGCCAGCAGCTGCAGCTCCAATTCAGCCTCTAGCCTGGGAACTTCCATATGCAGCAGGCGTAAAAAAAAAAAAAGAAAATTATAATGCTGATGATCATAAAACAATTATAGATATGGGCCCAACAGCCAATCAAACAAAATATTGTTCTGCTATACTTTAGCTTAGACTGGCTGTAGACTTTGAGACACATTTGTTGTCTGAGGCATTATCCTATTATAAAAATTTAGCAAGCCAATTCCTGTTGTTAAATATGGAATGACATGAGTAATAAGAAAAAAAAGATATGTCTTGATGTATTTCTTCTAACAATTTCAATCAGAGTAACCTTAAATAGAGTATACTCTCTTTACAGCCTCCTCATTTTCTGGAGATGGAAGAGCATACTGGGTAATGTTTGAGTTATGGGTATATAATTCCAAACTTCAGCTGATGGAAACTCACATCCATTCAAGATATGGCTTTTGAACTTTGAACAAATTAGAGAACCATTTTGACTTTTGGATCATAGGATTAAGAATGAAATAGGAGCATATCAATATACTTTAAAAAGCAGTTCTCAAAATTGGTTATGGTAGGTTGAGTAATGGTCCCTCAAAAATATTAAATCCTGATCCCTGGAACCTGTAAGTGATCCCTTATATGGAAACAATGTGTTTTTAAATGTGATTGAATCTTGAGATGGGGAGATTATCCTGGAATATCAGGGTGGGCTCTAAGCGTTATTACTTTTATCCTGATAAGAGGGCAGCAGCAGCAGATTGGCCAACACGCAATAAAGGGGAAGGTGGAGACAGAGAAGAGAGAGCTTTGAAAATGCTGGCTATGAAGACTGGAGTGATGCAGCTACAAGCCAAGCAATGCCAGCAACCACCAAAAGCTGTACGGGGCAAGGACTGTATTTGCCTCTAAAGTCTCCAGAGGGAGTGCAGCTCCAAAATACCTTGATTTCAGCCCAGTGATACTGAATTCACACTTCTGACTTCCAAATCTGTGACAGAATACATTTCTGTTGTTTCAAGCCACCAAGTTTATGGTGATTTGTCACAGCAGCCTCATGGTGATTAAATCAATGCATTAAACCCTTCAAATGGTTTTGGTGTTTGCTGAGATCAGTAGCTGTGTCTTTCACTCTAAGTCTCTTTGGATTATCACACCCAGTTCTTTAGTTAGAATCACCTACTGCCTTCTCAGTTCTGTCACTGTACTATACATAGTATTTTACTAGCACATATCACATTATTCCAGTTTATCAAAACCATTCTAAACTTAATAGCCTAAAGCAACCTTCATTTCATTGAACTCATGAATTCTGTGGGACAGGAATTTGTTAGGGTACAGAAAGATGGCTTGGTCTGTTCCACAATTCCTAGGGCCTTGCTGGGAAAACTGAAATGTCAGAGGAGCTGGAATCATATGGAAATTTATTCAGTCACATAACTGGTGCCTGGCTATAATGATTCAAAAGTTGAGCTCGCCTTGCCTGATTGACTAGAGCCCATACATGGAACCTGTCTGTCATCTGATCTCAAACTCAAGCTCAAGGATGTTGACTTAGGTCTCTTTATATTCCCAGTGCTGAGCACTTAGCAAATTTTTTTTATACTTCTAAATTTTTTATTATTGTAATTAATTTTATTCATTTTAGGTCATTTAGTTAATTTTTTATTATTTTTTTTATTTTTTATTTTTTCCATTATACTCAGCTGTACAGTGTGGGGACAGGGTTACACATACATACATGGATTCATCACAAGTGGTTAGACATAGTTCCCAGTGCTATACAGTAAGATTTTCTTGCTTTTCTAGCCCAGAGGCAACAGTCTACAACTATTAACCCCAGACCCTCCTACCATCCCATTCCCTCCCCCACCCTTTTGTCAACCACAAGTCTGTTCTCAAGTCCTTGATTTTCTTTTCTGCATAAATGTTCATTTGTGCAGTATGTTAGATTCCAGTTGTTAGTGATATCATATGGTATCTGTCTTTCTCCTTCTGACTTACTTCACTCAGTATGAGGGTCTCTAATTCCATCCATGTTGCTGCAAATGACATTAATTTATTCTTTTTTAATGGCTGAGTAGTATTCCATTGTGTATATATACCACATCTTCCTAATCCAACCATCTGTCGATGGACATTTGGGTTGTTTCCATGTCTTGGCTATTGTGAATAGTGCTGCAATGAACATGCGTGTGCAGGTGTCTTTTTCAAGGAAAGTTTTGTCCGGGTATCTGCCCAAGAGTGGGATTGCTGGGTCATATGGTAGTTCTATGTACAGTTTTCTAAGGTACCTCCATACTGTTTTCCATAGTGGTTGTACCAGCTTACATTCCCACCAACAGTGCAGGAGAGTTCCCTTTTCTCCACACCCCCTCCAGCAATTGTTGTTTGTGGACTTGTTAATGATGGCCATTCTGACTGGTGTGAGGTGGTATCTCGTAGTAGTTTTGATTTGCATTTCTCTAATCATGAGTGATGTTGAGCATTTTTTCATGTGCTTGTGGGCCATCTGCATCTCTTCTTTGGAGAACTGTCTATTCAGGTCCTTTGCCCATTTTTCAATGGGGTTGTTTTTTTTTTTTGCTGTTGAGCTGCATAA
>PVHT021183619.1:3816663-3884143 GCA_004024745.2 Catagonus wagneri | reverse complement strand
TCCCATTCTGTAAGTTGTCTTTTTGTTTTCTTTTTGGTTTCCTTTGCTGTGTAAAAGCTTGTCAGCTTGATTAGGTCCCACTGGTTTATCTTTGCTTTTATTTCTGTTGCTTTGGGAGACTGACCTGAGAAAACATTTGTAAGGCTGATGTCAGGGAATGTTTTACCAATGTTTTCTTGCAGGAGTTTAATGGTGTCTTGTCTTATATTTAAGTCTTTAAGCCATTTAGAGTTTATTTTTGTGCATGGTGTGAGAGTGTGTTCTAGTTTCATTGATTTGCATGCAGCGAATGTTTGAACTGAAGGCACCAAGGCTGGAGAGATGAAAATAAGAAACTTGAGAAGAAAAAAAGAATTTTTTTTTCTTTTGTCTTTTTGCCTTTATCTAGAGCCGCACCTGGGGCATATGGAGGTTCCCAGGCTAGGGGTCTGACAGGAGCTGTAGCTGCCAGCCTTCACCATGGCCACAGCAATGCGGGATCCGAGCCGTGTCTGTAACCTACACCACAGCTCACGGCAATGCCGAATCCTTAACCCACTGAGCAAGGCCAGGGATCAAACCTGCAACCTCATGGTTCTCAGTCAGATTCTTTAACCACTGAGCCACGATGGGAACTCCAGAAAAAGAATTTGAAATTGACTAAATGTATCAGCCTTGTAATGAGTGAGATATCTTCTCGACGTAAAAACGGTTTGGTGTGTGTGTCCATCTTGTCTTAACCTACATTTTCTTTCTACTTTCACTTCCTTTTTCATTCAGCCAAGATCAGAATACTCATCATTTCAATGGCTCTGTGCCATTTCCCGCAATTACCATTTTGCTTTCAGCTTTATCCTGGCAAAATTCTGTCCCTGCTGACCTAACCATTCACCTCTCTGTATGCTATTCAATTATTGATCATTGCCAGATAAAACTCACACAGGCTTCTAGCATGCTGCAAGTTCACAGTTGATGCCTTGTGTTAGTTTGAACAGGTCTTGGCTTCTGACTCTGGTTCTTCTTTCATTTCTCCTCCTAATGCCCAGACTGAAGGGGCATCAACTACTTAAGGCATGTTCTTCTCTTGACAGGGGTTAGAAACTCCTAGTGAGTAGAAATAGGTAATGCTTTTAATACTTAGGATCAAAACTGACATATAGTCCCTTTTGCCCACACTCCATTGCCCAAAACAAATCACTAGACTAAGCCAAACATGAAGCAGAGAATTATATTTCCCGTATAGAAGCAAACAATGATACATTATTTTTCAATATTTTAGTAGATCTTCTTGGCTGTCCCTCATCCTTTCTACGTATCTCGAATTAGTGTTTCCTAAATTTCCCCCAAATGTCATTTATAATTTCCTTCAAGATTTCAACCTTTTCATTAACCTACCATATTCTGAGCAAAAGAGTTAGTTTCTGACTTTAAAGACAAGTTAAAGAAAATCAGAGATCTTTCAGCAGGAGATTTCTTAACTTGCAGTGGATCTCTTATACCAGTCATTTCTCTGAATTCTTCCCTCCTATTTTAATGGAAATCATATCCATTGTTAAATTTAATGCTAATCCTTCCACTTTTCTGGAACCCATCCCCTGTGATCTTCCTTGGGTTTTGACACCATAAATTATATCCTCTTACCTTCTAACTTTAAATTAGTCTTCTCTTCTTCTTAGTAAAATATACACTATGGGAAGTATCCAAATACAGCCATATGATCTTATTATGTGGAAATATTATTTTAATATAGGAAAAAAAACATGAAAACAACTCAGATTAGAATAAAACAGTTGATTAACTAAATCAACTGTTGGACAACCATGTGGGAAGACCTAAACTGATAGGGGACATGAAGTCTTTAAATTTTGTTTTCTGCGAAGTAGCAATTATAAGATGAGACTCAAAATGGCATTTTTTTTGGTCTTTTTGCCTTATCTAGGGCCACAATTGCGCCATATGGAGGTTCCCAGGCTAGGGGTCTAACAGGAGTTGTAGCTGCCGGCTTTCGCCACAGCCACAGCAACGTGGGACCGAGCCGCGTCTGCAACCTACACCATAGCTCACGGCAACGCTGGATCCTTAACCCACTGAGCAAGGTCAGGGATCGAACCCGCAACCTCATGGTTCCTAGTCGGATTCGTTAACCACTGAGCCACAACGGGAACTCCTCAAAGTGGCATTTGCGATAGTTAAATAATTTTCTTGGATGCCTTCATCCCTAAACCTCAAGGCAATTTAAATCTCTCTGGTTGCTAAGCCAATCTAGTGAGCTGAGATGATGAATTTGTTTTCTATTGCTGAGTAACAAATTATCATCATAAACTTATGAGCTTAAAACAACATATATTTATTATCTTAGTTCCTGTGGGTCAGAAGTCTGGATATGGTTTAACTGAGTCTTAGGATTTTTGAAAATTTGGGTCAGTACCCAAACCACAAATTTTTGAAAATTTGTGGTTTGGGTACTAAAGGCTAACCTCCCAGTCACTAAAGGCTGCCCCCAGGTTCTTGCCACATGGTCCTTTAGATAGGCAGTTCACAAAACAGTTGTTTGCTTTTTGCTGTAGGAGAATCTATCTTTCTATGAAGCTCTCTTTTAAGGAAAGCCTAGATTCTACTTTAAATGACTCACCTAATTAGATCAGATCCACTGAGGCAAAATTCTCTTGGGATTATCTGAGTTTGGCACCTCAATTATATCTACAAAATTCCTTCTCATTTGCCATATAAAATATGTTGGATTTTGTCTCCAGTTCAATGGAAAGTTGTTTGGGAGTTTTAAATAGAAAATGATAGACTCTGATTGCAATTTGTAAGAATTACTCTCTGCATTTTAAAAATAATGGTTTGGATAGTCACCTCTATGGGAATTTTGTGGGAACTTTATGGTTTAGACTCTATGGTAGCTGAGACTAGGGCAATTATAGCATCAAGAGGAAGTGGATATATTTAAGATATTTATCTTTTGAATAGACATAAGCTGGCAAATAAAGTGTTTTTACAAGTGACATCCTGGCTTGTGGATCATGAAGCAACATGGGTAGAGAAGCATATTGAAAAGAAGAATAAAAACATAGTTATGTCTGAGATTACAGTTGGATATGTGGATCTGGACTTAGAAGAGAGATCGAAAAAGGCCTATATTATTGAGGTAGTATTTAAAATTGAGAGTAGAAAAGTCCAAGACATTAGCAAAAGTAGAATGAGGAAAAAAAAAGAATGCCTGGCTGAAGCAATGGGTAACTGTAAAAATTAGTGGTTAAGTAGGGAAAGATAAGCCATGAAGAATCTGGACAAGAAGGGACTAAAGAAATAAGAGGAAAACTAGGAAAGGTGGAATCCTAAATGCCTAGAGAAGAGATTTTTCAGAGGAAGGCATGTTCAGTTGTGTTGAGTTTTGCTGAGAGGTCTAAATGGTCTGAGAAGTATTTATCACATTTAGCTACAGATTGGTCATTGTGATCTCAGCAAGAGGAGTTTTTAGTAGTATGCTGAGAGAAAAGAGAATGAAATGTGAAAAGAAGCAATTCAAAATTATTTGGCTACAAAAGGTGGGTAAGAAAAAACATAGTAATTGGAGAGAGTTCTACTTTGTGGAACTTTTTTTTAAGGTTATTAGCATTGCTAGCAACTTTGAATGCTACTGAAAAAAAAAGATGTAGTAGAAAAAAAAAAAGAGAGCTAATCTGAGGAATCAAGCATGAGGGGCTATTACCAAAGAAAAGTCTCTGAAAGAATGGGAGGGAATGGCATCCACAACACAGGTGGAGAGATGAGTCTTAGAGAGGGAAGGGGCCTTGATTGTATAGTTATAGGAGGAAGAAAGGTAAAGGATGGATCCAGACATGTTTTGTGAATTTGATTGGGGGGAAATGAGAAAGTCTGATAGCTATAACTTATAGAGTGAGGGGGATAGAAGCTATTTGGAGATACTGGAGAGATTGCTAAGTGGTACTGAGAGCCCTGTTGAAGCTGGTGATGATGAATGTTTAGGTCTATCAGTTACCTTAGTTATATATTTTTTCCTCCTAAAATCCAAACTCCTTGCCATAATAATTCTCAACTGAATGTTTTCTTCAAAATTACATGAAAACTTTTTCCTGATCTTCAACTCAGACCAAATGATTCAAAATGTCTGGATATGAGGAATGATATGTCTGTTTACAACTTCCATACATTTTTTTCCTTTATGATGCACAGAATTACTCTCTTGGCATAACATACAAGGCTTTTCATGATTAGGCTGCTTTTGACACGTGTTCATCTTCACCTCCTACTACTCCTTGTTTTGAACTCCATATGCAAAACCCCATAATAAAGTACATACTTCTCATCATTTTGTCATCACCAACCTTGAATGGAGAGCCAAACAATTCACACATCTTAATTACTCATAGAGTAGTCTTAATTCTCCATCAATAGTTACAGAACGCAGATCTATTCCTACATTTTTTTCTGCATCTCTCCTGTGCTAGGGGTCTGGCCAGCATTGTCTAGATGCCTTTATTAAAAGAACGAGTTTAGAACATAACAGTTGTGACAGAAAAACACTGACTCTACTGGGAGCTCTGGTGCAAGTACAAAACCAAATCAATGAGTCTTTCGCATGTTTTCTGGAACCAGGGCACCAGTCAAACCAAGGCAAGAGAAGAAAATCAAGTCCCATGAAAGCCAAGAGTGCCTGACATCTTTAAAGGCACAAAGCACCAAGAGTCATGGTGTTTCAGAGATACAAAGAGGTTGGAGTTTTAGAACGGAGAGAGACTAAACAAATGGGTCAAATGCTGCAGACAGTCATGTCAGATAAGAACTGAGAATCATTCATTGTCTTTGGAAATACAAAAGCCCTTGGTGACCTTTGTAAAAAGCAGTTCCAGTGGGCACAGGGAACAAAAGCCAGATCACAGCAGGGTGATGAATAAATTGCTTATTAGGAAGTAGAGACTGCATGTAGCAGGAAATTCTTCAAGACGTTTGATAGTAAAGAAGCAGAGTAGAGGGGAGTATGCAGTCACAGAGAAGCATTTTTTTAACTCAGGACTGGGGACACTTAACTCTCCACATATAGATAAACAGGTATATCAGTTTTAGGGGAAGATCCAGGAAAGAAAAATAAAAAAGAAAAGGAAGAGGGTGAGGAAGAGGATGATAGGAGGAAAGAGAGCAAGAGGAGGAAGAGGGAGGAGGAGGAGGAGATAAGTAAGGCGAGGAGGGGGTAGGGTAACTGATAAAACAAGGTTCTTGAGGAGAAACTGGAATTCATAGGAGAGAGAACTTTAAATAAAAAGAGGAAATAATCGTTCACTAAGAAAGGGAGAAAAGTTGAAAGGATGTAGGTGGATGAAATACACTGTCGGCAAATACACTGGAAGCAAATGTGGAAAGAGCTCTTGTTTTGTAGTCTCGCCTTTATCAAGTGAAATATAATGCCCATAAGCAAGAGTGAGGGAAGAGACATCAAATCTGGTTTTGAGGAGAAGTGGAATTTTGTAATATAGCTTCTGAGGGAAAAGTGAAAGGGGACTGGTGAAGTACATAAGGAAATATAATCTTAGTAATAACTGACGTTGGAGACCATGAATGAGAATTATTTCTGATGACATGATTTTACTCTAGCAGTGCTCAGCATCAAGAATTATGCCTATATGTTAAAGATATTCAAATGATATTGTTCCTTTAGTTTCAGTGATATATAACAGTATCATCTCATGAGATAGGGCTTTTTTTTTTCAAAACTATAAATGCCAATCTTCATTCCTCCAAAGACACCACTAGAAGGATTTATTACGAAACCCAGATATGAAATGATCATAAAACGTGTCATTTAAGAAATGTTGCAAATTGTGCTATGGAAACAGATGGCACAGCTCTGCAATATAAGCAGCAATGCCTTCACCAGCTGTTGATTTTGTCTGCAAAATTTAAATCACTGCATAATGGCCACTGATGCTGATGTGAAGTGTATCTAATTTGATCCTACAAGTTCTATGAATGATTAAGTGTCCTAGGTTTAGGAGAGGGTGGGGTAAATAGGTATGCATTAGGTATGTGAAAAACACTATTTGTTGAACGACTAAGTGAATAAAAAGAAAATAAAAGGAATGCACACAATAAAAAATTGAAAACTATTAACTATATATTTATAAATCTTTCTTGTTCATGTACATTATGAGTTCTTTGAGGATAGGATTTATTTAATTGTTTGTTCCTTTCAAAGTGCTAGGCACATGGTAGAGGCTCAATAAATATTTGTTGGTTGATTGGTTAAAATCTGTATTTTACCCTAGAGAGTGGAACGCTAAGGGATATATCATCTAACACAAAGTCAGAATTCACGGAGTACGTGTTGCCTACCTTCACACATACCATGTGTCAGGAATTTAATTCTTTGAATGTGGTTTGAAAAACAATTGCTGGGTATAGTGCTCCATTGCCAAGGTTCCATTTGCCACTCTAACTAACTGCTTATGCACCAATCTGTTTCTCTTCTGTTCTAGTCATCTACTACCCTGGCACCACTATGCAATATTTTTTGCATCTACTGAAGACAATTTGTTATAATAACAGGTGCCTTAAAACAAGCTGCATGTTAACAGTGGACACTTTAAATGGAAATATTTTGTAACCAATTTGGGGACATTATTCAGTTTATAAAAAGGGTTAATTTCTATGGGAAAATTATGAAAGTCTAAATTAGTTAAAATGGATAAGTAAGATAGTCAACTAATTCATATGGATTGACCTATTTTTGTTTGACTATTATAAAATCATACAATCAAAGATATAAGAAATCTAAGGATTATATATTGTTCAAAATGACAAAGTAAATTTGTGAGGAGATATTATTTATAACTGAGTTTTTTTTTTTCTTTCTGAAAAGCCACCAAACAATTCTATGGTGATTAGTACATAGCAAAATATATTTGGAATGAGTTTCAAAAACAAATCTAACTCTAATTTTTGCCAAAACTAACAGCAAATTATCATTACGAAAAGGAACAGCTCTTTATTTTGAGAAGATAGTAATTGAGTTTTGACTACACAATTTCTACATTTTCCCCCAGTGGGGCCATACAGTCAACTTAGGATATGAATATATCGTCATTTGCCTGAAGGGATGCCCTGGGCCCTCAAACAAGGTAGCAACCCTAGAATTTGGACTGGATCTCACGAGCCTGTGATTATATTTTTTCTTTCTTTTCTTTTTTTTTTTTCAGGCCCACACCTGTGGCATATGGAAGTTCCTGGGTTAGGGTTCAAATTGGAGCCAAAACTGTCACCTACACCACAGCCACAGAAATGGCAATGCTGGATTCAAGCTCATTTGTGACCTATGTCACAGCTTAAGGCAACACCAGATCCTCAACCTACTGAGCAAGACCAGGGATTGAACCTGCATCCTCAAGGACACTATGTCAAGTTCTTAAGCTGCTGAGTTACAATGGGAACTCCATGTGATTCTGTATTTTAAATTATTTTCTTGACTCTTGACTGGTTCCTTGCAAAGATGAGGATGTTTGTTGCTACTGAATACCCAAAGGGAAAAGCTGCAACTTATAAGAACATTTCCTATAGCCTTTTAGGAGTTCCCTTGGTGGCTCAGTGGTTAATGAATCCGACTGGGAACCATGAGGTTGCGGGTTCGATCCCTGGCCTTGCTTAGTGGGTTAAGGATCCAGCATTGCCATGAGCTGTGGTGAAGGTTGCAGACGTGACTCGGATCCCGCGTTGCTGTGGCGAAGGCCGGCAGCTACAGCTCCTGTTAGACTCCTAGCCTGGGAACCTCCATATGCCGCGAGTGTGGCTCTACATAAAGGCAAAAAGACAAAAAAAAAAAATCTCCTACAGCCTTTTGGACATAATGAAGAATAGCTGGTGTTTCCATGATGGAGTACATATGATAAATTGTAGATACTTTCCGATACTCCTAAGAATGACAATGCCAGTGGAACAGTGATTTATAGCTTCCTTACAAAGTTTTGGGCTACTTCAGTTCTTTTAGGAATCAAATAAATCCCTATAGAATAGGAAAGAAAAAGAAAATTATCTTTTTGCATGGTCTCTAATGTTGATCTGTATATTTCAGTCCTCAGATAAGCACAAACATATTCGAAGATATAGAAAAGAGTCTACACCCACCTAAGAACAAATTTTAGATCTAACATAATTCAATTCCATAATTCACATAAACTTACAAGAAGTTAGAACTAATTTCCATATATGAATTAGAGAATCAGCAACATTCAGAAACCATTCTTTGCCTTTCCACTTTCACTCTGGAGCTTCTGGGAGTTATCAGGTGGTAAAACCATAAGTACATGGCGGAGGCAAATATATCAGCCCTACAGGTCAAATGATGTGGATAGAGTGCTTATAAATTTATTATTTATGACAAAGCTAATATTCTAGAAAGTAAATTGGGGGGGCAGGATCGATAAGGTGGAGGAATAAGACATGGCACTCATGTTCTCCCACAAACACATCACAAAAAAAGTCTACATTTAAAACGACTGACATAGAACATCTACTGAATGCTGGCAAAGGACCTTAAACCTCCAAAGAGGGCAAGGTCTCCAAATAACTGGGTAGAACAAAAGGAAGAACAAAAAGAAAGGGAGAGAAAATAGAAGAAAAAAAGCAATCAGGACAGGACCAGCACTCCTGAGAGGGAGTTGTAAAAGACAAAAGGAACCTGCAACCTGGGAGGCCAGCTAACTGACAGGGAGATTAGCCAGGACAGAAAGAGAGCCTCAGATCCTTGGAGAAAAGTGCAGCAGCCAGACTGAGGAGGGCAAAGGAGAAATAGAGCTGCAGAGACAATTAGTGCCACTGCCCCTGAACACCACAGCCTGAGACATTTGGGTGGGGGCTGGGTGCTGAGACTCAGACTTCAGAGAAGAATTCCAGGGAGAAAGGCTGTGTGAAGACAGCCTGAGGGGCTAGGGAGCGGTGCACCACAGGCTGGAAGTAGAGCACCACAGCTGAGGGAGTGCAAGAACAGGCCTGGGCCTACAAGAGAAGCAGGGAGACATTGCCGGGGAGGGCTAGAGAAGGAGGGGAAGGACCGCCATAATATCTCTTTCTCTGAGCACACACGGGCTCTCAGATGGAGGGATACCTCTTGCACCAGCTCTTGGGCTATGGGGGCTATGGGGGCAGATTGCTACAAACATTTCAGACTCCAGAGGTGGGCCCTGCCCACCACCACTAGGGGTCTGTGAACAGGAACCACTTGCAGCCCCAGTCACCTCAGGGGTTGCCACAGAGGAGGGTAATGCAATGGAGAGCCACCCATTGCCCTCACTCCCCTAAGAATGCACATGCCCTGCTTACAGATCTAAAAGGAAAAGAAAAAAAAAAGCTATTTTTAGAAGCAATAATAAACACAAGGATCAGCAAAACATTCTTTTTTCTTTCTTTAAGGATATGTTTGAACCTACATGACTATCAGACTAAAGCAAGCAGATATAGGAAGGAGTTAACATACTTGAAAAACAGGGCAACCACAAATCAAAACCAAACAATACATTCATGAAAACTAAAAAAGCGACACAAACATAAAATAAAAGGAAATAATCCAACCAAAAAAGAAATGAACAAAGGAGAAACATAGAATCACCTGGAAAGCACGGCTTAAAGTGGCAATAAATACATATTTATCAATAATTATCTTAAATGTCAATGTGTTGAATGTTCCAATCAAAAGACATAGAGTGGCAGATTGGATAAAAATAAAAAAAAAAGCCTACAATATGCCGCCTACAAGAGACTCATCTTAGGGCAAAGGACACATACAAATTGAAAGTGAGAAGATGGAAAAAGATATTTAAAGCAAATGGAAAAGACAGGAAAGCAGGGGTCATAATACTCATATCAGACAAAATAGACTTTAAACAAAAGTCATAAAGAAAGACAATGGAGGGCACTATTTAATGATAAAAGGATCACTATATGTACCCCTAAAACAGAAGCACCCAAATACATACAACAAATACTAACAGACATCAAAGGAGAAATTTATGGGAATATAATTATAGTAGGAGATTATAGCCCCCCACTCACATCAATAGATGAATCATCTAGACAGAAATCAATAAGGCAACAGAGATCCTAGATGGCACAATAGAACAGTTAGACTTAATTGACATTTTCAGGACACTACATCCAAAAAAATCCATTCTTTTGAAGTACACATGGGCCATTCTCAAAGACTGACCACACACTGGGGCACAAAACTCATGTTAACAAATTTAAGAGTATAGAGATACTTTCAAGCATCTTCTCTGACCACAATGGCATGAAACTAGAAATGAACCACAGGAAAAGAAATGAGAAAAAACTGACTATATGGAGACTAAACAACATGCTACTAAAAAACTAGTGGGTCAATAAGGAAATCAAAAGGAAATTAAAAAATACCTCAAGACAAATGAAAACGAAAACACAACCATTCAAAAATCTATGGGATGCCACAAAAGCAGTTCTTATAAGGAAGTTCATAGCAGTACAGGCCTTCCTCAAAAAAGAAAAATATCAAATCAAAAACCTAATCTACCAGCTAAAAGAATTAGAAGAAGAAGAAGAAGAAGAAGAAGAAGAAGAAGAAGAAGAAGAAGAAGAAGAAGAAGAAGAAGAAGAAGAAGAAGAAGAAGAAGAAGAAGAAGAACAACAACAACAACAACAACAACAACAACAACAACAAACCCTAAAGTCAGCAGAAGGAAGGAACGTAAAGATCATGGAGGAAACCAATAAAATAGAAATTAAAAAAAATTGAAAAAATCAATAAAACCAAGAGCTGGTTCTTTGAAAGGTTAAAAAGCAAAATTGACATACTTCTGGCCAGACTCACCAAAAAAAGAGAGAACTCAAATAAGCAAAATAAGAAATGAAAAAGGAAAAATCTCAGTGCTACTGCAGAAATACAAAAACCATAAGAGAATACTAAGAACAATTATGTACAAACAAATTTGACAACCTAGACAAAATGTACAACTTTCTAGAGACATACAGCCCACAAAAACTGAATCAAGAAGAAACAGATCTTTTAGACAGACACAGCACTAGAAAGGAAACTGAATATATAATAAAAACATGCTCTACAAACAAAGTCCAGGACCAGATGGCTTCAGAGGTTAACTCTACAAAACATAAAAAGAACTTATACCCATCCTTCTTAAAATTTTCTAAGTGAAAAAGGAACACTCTCAAAGACATCCTATGAAGCCACCATCACCCTAATACCAAAACCAAAGAAACTACCAAAAAAGAAAATCACAGGCCAATTTTTTAATGAATATAGGTGTAAAAATTCTCACCAAAATTTTAGCCAACTGAATCTAACACATAAAAAAGATCATACACCATGACCAAGTGGGTTTCATCCCAAGTAAATAAGGATGGTTCAGCATATGCAAATCAATCAACCCAATACACCACATTAAAAAACAAAAGTTAAAAACCACATGGTCATTCATCTCAATAGATGCAGAAAAAACACTTGACAAAATCCAACACCCAATCATGATAAAAACTTTTACCAAAGTGGGTATAAAGGGAACAAATCTTAACATCATAAAAGCCATTTTTGACAAACACACAGCAAATATAATACTCAATGGAGAAAAGCTGAAAGCTTTCCCACTAAAATATGAAACAAGATAAGGATGCCCATTCTTATCAGTCTTATTCAACATAGTATCATAAGTCCTAGCCATAGCAATCAGACAAACAAAAGAAATAAAAGGTATCCAAATTGGGGAGAAGAGGTAAAATTGTCACTATATTAAGAAAACCCTAAGGACTGTATACAAAAACTACTTGAACTGATCAACAAATTCAGAAAAGTAGCAGGATGCAAGTTTAACATTCATAAATTGGTTGCATTTGTATATACTAACAATGAAATATTAGGAAAGGAATATTTAAAAACTTCCTTTTAAAATTACACCCCAAAAAGTTGTATCCTAGGAATAAACCCTACCAAGGAGGTGAAAGACTTATATGCTGAGAACTAAAAAACACTGATCAAGGAAATTAAAGAGAATTCGAAGAAATAGAAGATATTTTATGATCCTGGATTGGAAGATTTACTGTCATTAAAATGGCCATACTACTCAAAGCAGTCTACAGATTTACCCATTTATCAAATTACCCATGACATTTTTCACAGAGCTAGAATAAACAATACAAAAATTTATGTGGAACCATAAAAGATCCAGATTTGCCAAAGCAATCCTGAGGGGAACTAAAACAAGCAGGAGGCATAACTCTCCCAGACCTCAGACAATATTACAAAGCTACAGTAATCAAGACTGTGTTGTACTAGTATAAAAACTAATGGAACATATTGACCAATGGAACAGAATAGAGAGCCCAGAAATTAACTCAGACACCTATGGTCAATTAATCTTTAACAAAAGAGGCAACAATATAAAATGGGAAAAAGACAGTATCTTCAGCAAGTGATGTTGGGTAAACCGGTCAGCTGCATGGAAGTCAATGAAATTAGAACACACTCCCTTCACCATGCACAAAAATAAACTCAAAATGTCTCAAAGACTTAAACATAAGCCAAGATATCATAAAACTCCTAGAAAAGAACACTGGCAAAACATTCTCTAACATCAACTGTACAAATGTTTTCTTAGGTCACTCTCCCAAGGCAATAGAAATAAAGACAAAAATAAACCAACGGGACCTAATCAAGCTTTTGCACAGCAAAAGACACCATAAAAAACAAACAAAAAACCTGAAAAGACCCTACAGAATGATAGGAAATAGTTATAAACGATGCAACAGATAAGGGCTTAATCTTCAAATTATACAAACAACTCATACAACTCAACAGCAAAAAAAACAAATAATCCATTTGAAAAATGGGTAGAAGTCCTAAATAGACATTTCTCTAAAGACATACGGATGGGCAATGGGCCCATGAAAAAATGCTCAACATCTCTAATTATTAGAGAAATGCAAATCAAAACTACAGTGAGGTACTACCTCACACCAGCAGAATGACTATCATTAATGTCTACAAATAACAAATGCTGGAGAGGGTGTAGAGCAAATTCCCACCAATTTACATCGTTGGTGGGAAGGTAAATTCGCATAACCACTACGGAAAACAGTATGGAGTTACCTCAGAAAACTAAATATAGAACTACCATATGATCCAGCAATCCCACTCCTGGGCATATATCTGGACAAAACTTTTAGACTGCTTTGGGTAGTATGGCCATTTTAACGATATTAATTCTTCCGATCTAGGATCATTAGATATCTTTCCATTCCTTTCAGTCCTCTTTAAAAAAAGAAAGAAATCTCAATACGAAAAAAAATTGCTTAAGCATATGCTTTTTTTTTTTTTTTTTTTGTCTTTTGTCTTTTTAGGGCCGCACCTGTGGCATATGGAGGTTCCCAGGCTAGGAGTCGAATCAGAGCTGTTGCTGCCAGCCTATGCCAGAGCCACAGCAACACCAGATCCGAGCCACATCTGTGATGGGCAATGCTGGATCCTTAACCCACTGAGCTAGGTCAGGGATCAAACCTGCAACCTCATGGTTCCTAGTTGGATTCGTTTCCGCTGTGCCAAGGCAGGAACTCCCAAGCATATGCTATTTGTAATAAAACTTAGGTAAGTCTAGTTAACCTATTAACAACAACAACAAAACAATGAAAACAAAAGTACAAAAGTTATGATGCTTAACTTGCATTGGAGCCACGGACAGGAGGACAAAATGGAAAAGTACGTAAATATACATTTAAACAATTGTCAGTGTTCTAGTTCTTGGCCTGGATGTTGGGTTCACAGATATTTATTAGTTATTGAAATGAATGAATGAATAACTAAGTAAAATAAAAGATGGATCACACATGGATCAATGTTGATAGTGTGTCATGACTCACGAATTAACTCAAATCATATACCACAGGTTCATTTAAAAACCAAGCAAGGGAACAAAAGAAAAATTCAAAAATCTAAAGTTGATTTTATCTGTTTAATTTTTTTTTCCAGCTGGAGAAATAAAAGGCATAATGAATCTATTGTACATGCTTAAAAATAGCAATTGAATGGAAATTTATTTTTGGAGTATTTATTATCTAATGTCATTACTAGCAATCACAGGATGTGTGGCACACAGTTAAGTATTTGCCTCTTCTAAATCCAGCTTTTATTAGAATTTTGTTTGTGATAAGAGGATGGGCAGGAATGTTCCCTCAGAGAGATGTTGTTTCATTAACAAAATATATAGATCATTCTGTCAGTAGAGACAGATTCTTCTATGTGATACTATTAGGTTTTTATCTTTTAATGATGATTTTGTTTCTTGTAACTTTCCATTACAATTCTTTTATTAAAATATAATTGTAATGGAAATATATATGTATTTTTTTCTTTCACCCTATTAGCAGAGTTACTGTAGTCTATGTGAAGGTGACATTATAATTATTACCAATATTAAGCAATCGGGAGTCAGGCTACTCGGACTGAATGAAATAGAAAAACTGGTCAGTCATTTACTTTATGTGATTTATATTATCTTGATCCAAACAATTTAAACTATTAAACTCGAAGCTTAGAACCATATCTCAATAGGGAGTTACGTTCTTCATAAATATAATTCAGACCCTCCAGTCTCCCATGTTGAATGATGGAAATGTGCAAAGCAGTAAACACTTACGGTTGGAACAGACCTCAAATGAGGTATCACAAGGATTAGTGTCTCATGTGTGCATGTGTGTTTGGAGTTTTTTGGTGGGGAGAGCACTCCATAGATACAGATCAGAATATCTTTGTGCTCTTTCCCCAAGTACCTGTATGAATAGAAACAGAACAACACTTTCTGTTTCCTTCAGGCCTTTATTACAAACTGAAGGGTTTAAAAAAAAATCTCTTTATATTCCTTTTTTCCTAGTGTCCTATATGAAAATATTGGAGCCCCAGGACGGGGGCTCACCACTGCATTGCATGTATTACAGTGCCAGCTCCAAGGCCAGACAGAAAATTTATGTTGAATGATTGACTAGACCCATTAGGCAATGAAGCTGCTTTAGTAATCAGTCTCCTAAAACAGGGTTATTTACTTGCTGAAAACATGCTTTTCACATTGGCTTAGCTCTTTAATTGACATGAGCCCATTCTGAACACTCCCTAGCTTTTCTGACCTCCATCTCACATGGAGACACATTGACAACCGCATCCATTTTCATTCAACAGTACTGCCCTGCCTTACCCCTACCTCTACATTGCAATTCTTTGATTCTTCACTATAGATCTAACATGCCCCAGCTTGGTCTGGGATTCCTTGGCTTTAGATTATAAACAGCATTGCAATTCAAGTGGAATGTTGTTTGTTTACTAGACTGCTTTTGAGGTTGTTCAAACCCAAATAGCCAGAGGAGAGATGGAAACTTAATTTGTTTCAGGCTTCAATGCCTGGAGGCAAGGCAGACTCACAGTTTCCCATGAGCAGACGGCTAAATGTTTTCAACCTGGGTAGTAGCAAAGACTTTGTACACAAGCCATACAGGCATTTCCCAACAAGTTCAGCTCAGACTCAAATGACAGTTACCTGTCATATACTGAATGAGATCCAGCTACCTAGGGAGTTGAGAAATTCTTTGCTTATTCAATACATTAATCCTCGACTTAAACAGAGGCACACATTACAGAAAGTACAGCAAATACTCCATGTGCCAAACATGATGTGGCTTCTTCCTGCTCTTCTCTGCCCTTACCTTCACCAATCCCTACTGTAATAACAAGTTCTAAAGTTCTTTCTGCTGTCCTGGAAGCTGTTATTGTGGAGACAAAAAGCTATAATTAGGGCAAATTGAATTGTTATGCAAGACTGAAGCCAGTTGTTTGGAAGAAGGAATCTCAGGCAAGAATTAAGTTGGAAATTTTAACGTGTTAAGTGACATAATATGAAAGAATTACAGTTTTGTGAGCCATGTAGAAAGAAAGATGGTAAACTGAGTGTGTCCCAAACGATTTAATTTAATTCAGTTCAGAAATTACTTTCTGAACACCAATCATGAAGTCTCAAATGAGACTACGTGTTAGATATTGAGTGAGAACAGATTCTTCTCAGGAAGTCTACAGTTTGAATATGAATTCACACAGGCCAATGTGATACCTGTAATTAACACAGAGACCAACATATAACAGGCATTAATAAATTTTATGCTATTGCATTATTATTGTATTGTGTTATTACTGTGACAAGTATTATACTACTACTATGTAAAAAATATTATAAGACTGGCTTTACATTTTTATTATGCCTATGGGAGGCTTATTAGAGAAAGCAATATAGTAACTGATTCTTAAATGGTGATCCTGCCAGTAGGAAGAAGGGATGGACATTAAAATAGAAGGAATGGCATATACAAAACATCCATGTCATAAAGGAACAACCAGTTCAGTGGCAAGAAATGTCCAGATCTTTCTAGGCAAGCCAGTGTACTTTTGACAAGAGAATATTCCACTGTACTAAGGTCCAGACCTAGTAGTCCTTGTCCAGGGTGACCAGACCAGGATAACTTGAGACAGTGTAGGGAGGTTTTGAAACACAGTAAACGAATGAATCCAAAGAAAGCAAAAAGCATTGCCAGTGGTCAAGTTTGAAGAGCCAGCTGAAGCTGTGGGTGGGATGAGTAATGCAGTAAAAAGTAATAGGGATTCAAAGTGTGTCAAATGCAGATCTAGAAATAAGGTGAGGGCATTTTATTTACATTGTGATTGGCACCATTGAAAATGGATGAGAGACAAGAAGGAAAAGTACCAGTTACAAAGCATTGCAAAATTCCACTAGATGATAACGACTTGAAATAAGACAGCAATACTGGGAGAAAAGTTTAGAAAGCAAACTGCATCACACTTGATAAACAATGGATATGTGATTGAGAAGATAGTTGTAGAAAATGCTGCCGTAGTGCCCAGGAACAATACCTTGCAGAGTTTGGGATACAGACTGAACCTGTGACTGATATATATTGACACAAGAGCTAGAGCACAGGAGTCTGAGAACCAAAGAGAGGAAGTAACATTAGCCTCTCTCATCATCATTCTTAATGAACAACCCCTCTGTTTATTTGCATTTGCCATCACCTTTTATTCTGTCAAATTAGAGGTCCAAATTCTCAGTGGGGGAATATTTGTATTAGTGGACATATAAGTCCATTAGTGGACTGAAATTGAAGGTATGACTTGAAGCTACCACATCACTTTGTGATCCCCATGCTAGTGCCCTGCAGGTAAAAATCCAGGTGAAAATGACCCTGACAGTAAATAATGTTGGAATGTAATCAGTTCTCAAAGAGAAAAATGTAAAAGAATGCTGTAGAACTCTAGATGATGGAGAAATTTGGTAAGATTCAGAAATGCAAAGATAAAAGGCCAAAAGATGGGCAATGAAAAAAGGCTAATAAGAACAAATAGTAATGAGAGAGCTACGTATTATTTTATTGTATCAAAATATTTTCAAATACCCTTTTGAAAGTGTGTCTGTTGGAAATAAAGGTCCATCTGTATACAATCTAGTTATATTTTCTTGGACTTGGTGATATCATCTCATCATTATTCTTAATAATAACGAGGAAATAACCCGACAGCAAAATCCTAACACATTTTTTTCTATTGCCATGAATGCCCACTGGATAGAACTTACGTGTCTATAGCCAAGATTAATTTTTGCACTACTCTCAGCTATCTATATCTTACTGAGCTGTATAGGAGCTTCCACAGATTTAACATTTTAAAATGGAGAGGGACATTCTATAGACAATGCATACTTTTCCATCAAAGTGCAATTTTTGTCTACACGGTTGTGGTGGTGGTAGTATTTCTGTAACATTTGTGATAAAAACAGGTTACTCTTACATAACTAAAAACAGGTTAAATCCCAAAGAACCAAAAAATAACACAATGTGTAAATTATTCAGAAGGTGCTGATGGCAAGACTGGCCCTAGCATCAAACAAGCCTGAATTCTAGTTCTATGTTTTTACCATTAATCTGATGGACCTTGGGTAAGTCATTCAACTGCTTCTGATCTCATTTTCTTCATCTGTGAAATCAGGTACTGGAGAAAATGCTTTCTAAAGCATTCCCTCCTCTTGCCCCCGTACTCATATCTGCAGACAAGAAGTAGTAACTGTTGATGTGAATTATCATGCAATGTCTCTTGTGGATAATCCATGCATGGATAATTGAGACTTGGCTTCAAATGAGCAATATGATTACAGTTACCAACCTAAATGATTCCAGCAAATGACAAGTCTTTAGGGTCTTTGAAATGTCATCCATTTTACTGTGTATATTTAATGAAATGCTAATGTAATTTTGCTAAACTTGCCGTGCTTATCATTACACATGACGGATTGGAAATCTGAGTTGCCAGTGGTAGCAAACTGTCACAGAAGTAGTGATTAAGCACTACAATTATGGGAACACCTACCTTTTATATTAGAAAGTCATTTTTTTTCAGCTTGTGTCAGTTAAAATTGTAAGCGACTGTGAATGTCAGGCAAAGGATATGTGTTTAAAGTACGGTTTAAGAACATTCACAGATTCACAGATATAGAGAACAGACTTGTAGCTGCCAAGGGGGAGGTGGTTGGGGAAGGCACAGAGTAGGAGGTTGAGGTTAGCTGATATAAACTATTACATATAGAATGGATAAACAACAAGGCCCTGCTGTATGGCACAGGAAACTATATTCAACATCCTATGAGAAACCATGATAAAAATACTAAAAAAGGAGAAATTAACTATACTATACAGCAGAAATTAACACAGTATTGTAAATCAACCATACTGCAATAAAATAGGAGAACGTTCAACTCAAACTCTGTTTGCATGGTGTCGTCTGAGTCGGCAATGTCTACTCTATGGTACCATGGGTGCTGCATATGACATTTGTTATGTCATTCTGTTAATTCTCTCTGTGAGATCACTTGAAATATCTGAGCAAATGTTGGATGATAACTGGTTTGCTTTTATAAAATAATTCTCTATTATAGAATATAATTTTTAAGAGAATATCTATTATAACATCTAAAATTATTACAGAATGGACAGTGAACTGCATAAAACACATGTAGAGCTTAATGGATTTTTATAATGCATCTAACTCAGATTAAGAAGTAGACTTTGGATAGTTACCTGAGATCCTTCAGGTATCCTGTCTCAATCATAACATTCTTCCTTCTTTCTAAAGGAAACCACTCTCCTATATGACAATCACTTTCTTTCATTTCTTCAGTTTTATAACTATATTATTAAACATGGCCAAGTATCCTCTGGGTGGGAGGGATCTTCCTTGGTTAGAGACTACTACTCTAAGAAGTCTTTAAGACATAACTGCACTTGGAGGAAAGAGGGACTTTGCCTGTAGTTTGCATATAAAACGTCTAACCTATCATTAAATTCTAGCAGTGGTCTGAAATGACTATACTCTATAACAAACCAGAAAGAAATAGATGTAGCTATGTAAACATATATTCATCTTTACATAATTTTTAATGTCTTTAAATACTCATGTTATTTTAATACTTTGTATATATAGTGTCTTTTTGGCCATATTTCCCATACATATTTGTTACATAAAGGGCAGAAAGAACTCAAAGAAGATAACAATTATCTGTAATCTTGTCCCACAAATTCACCTATCATTTACAAGTGAATTTTATCATAAGATTTTCTTCTCTCTCTATCCATCAACCTATGCAATTTAAATATAAAGCTATTTCACATAAATATCCATATGGTATATAAAGTATTTTGTCATTTGGATCATTACATAATGCACACAGCCACATTTCTTTAATCCGTTTTCCCATATACTTCTCTCCTCTTGAAATAAATAGTTAAAATGTATTTCGAAAGGCTGACTTAAAAAAACTACCGACAATACCATTTATCTCATCAAAAATTAATAATAATTTTTTTAAAATTAGAAAATATCCTGTCACTGTTGAAGAGAAATGACAATCTGAATTCAATTAGTGAATGAAAATGTATTGAATCTAAATCTTGGGCTACACTGTATTTTACTGACAGAGCTATGTTACGCAGCTAAAACTCTATCATTTGAACAAAGATTCCACTTTCTGGAAGGCAATATTTTTCATGTTCTAGTAATCCATACAATTGTTTTGCACTGACAGAACAGTGACAGGAGTCCCTATAGGACCGTCTCTTCCCATGGTGGCCCCCTGGTGGTCAGATGGACTTTGCATGTGTTTCTTGGCTGCATATATAAAAAAAGGGTGCGTGTGCATATGTGTGTGTGTGTGTGTGTGTGTGTGTGTGTGTGTGTTTAATTTTTTGAGGAGAGGAGGGGAAAAACTTTCAGGGGTTACCGTGGAATAAATTATGGTGTATTTCTTCCCCCATAAACAGAAATATTCTGAAGTCCACTGAAAGCTGTTCTATCAACTGTGGTCTCAGTTGTAAAGACTGGGATCTTGATTCAATGCAGCCAAGTCACAGAACCAGAAGATCATGGCCTGAGCCCTTGGTAGTCAGGTCGCTAGGTCAATTCAGGTTTCAGTTTCCTATTTTATAAACCTAGAAATCAAAATAAATGAACAGTCCAGTCCCCTTCTATTCCTCCTGACTGTACGGTTCTATAAAACTAACTCTTTCATCAGTAGCTCCCTCAGAAAGCAAATGTTTACATAAATATTCCAGTTAAAGTATTCTGAATTTGAAATACCTGGATAAGAAATGAACAAATTCTCTTCTCTATTGATGAAATACTTGCAGTACTTTTTTTCCAAAACTTAATTTTTAAAATATTGATTTATTTTAAAAATGTTACTGAGCCTATAATAGCCAATCTACTCTGCTAAATATTGGGGTAGAGATGAGGAAAGGATATATGAAGAGGAAAAAAAACACATATAATCTCTCAAATATGAGTTCATGGTTTGTAGATGAAAAGATTAAAGCAATCCACTTTGAAAAAAATTTGAACTTGACAAAATAAGTTATTTGAACCATACAGAAATGTTGAAGGTCATGCTTTCATAGGATTAACCTGTATAAAACAAGCCAATTACATGCACACATGCACATATACACGTAATCATCTGCAATCTGAGTTCTTTACCTACTGTAATACTAATTAAAAGTAATAGATATATTGACAGAATTGGGTGCTTTACATGTATTATCTCATTTAGTTATAATAATGCTGTGAAAGAAGCATTGTTATTCTCATTTTACATCTGAGTAAGTGAAGCACCCAAAGCCCAGGTAATTCTCTCAAGAGACAAAGCCAGTAAGAGATGTGACTGGGATTTGTCTCAGCTTGAACTCTTAATCTTTTGACTATATTTGAATTTACTCTGATGAGCCTCCTAGTTGAACTGTTGGGACTGAACCGTTGCTCAGATCAAAAACCACTGTTCTAGAGGTGAGTGCTGGTCAGAGAAGAATACATTTTGACTTTCTGTAATCCTAGGATACTAAAGTAGTAAGGTGCCAAAAACATTAAAGAAAGCACTAAAGGTAAGATTTACAAGCATTCAGGACTAGTGACAGATTATTAGTAATTATTATTTTTTATTGAGATAAAAACCACATAACATGAAATTTACCTTCTTGATACTTTTTTTAAAGTGCAGAGTGCCGTAGTGGTAACCACGCTTACAGTAGATCTATAGAACTTTTTTTCTTGCATGACTGAAACTCTATACCCATTTGAACATCAACTTCCTATTTTCCACTCCCCAGCCCCTGACAACTATCAGTCTGTTCTCTTCTTCTGTGAGTTTGATTACTTTAGATATACCAAATAAATGGAGTCAATGTAGTACCTGTCCTTATGTGAGTGGCTAAGTTCACTTTACATAATACTCTCAAAGGTTATCATGTAGCACATGACAGGATTTCTTTGTTTTTAAGGCTAACATTCCACTGCATGTATACGCTAAGTTTTCTTTTTTTCCACTCATCTACCAAAGGACATTTAGATTGTCTCCATTTCTTGGATATTGAAAAAAAAATGCTGCAATGAACATTGGAGTCTAAATAGCTCCTGAAGATTTTGTTTCCAGTTCTTTTGGATGACTATCCAGAGGTAGGATTGCTAGATCGTATGGTAGTTCGATTTTCAATTTTTAAGGAAACTCCATACTGTTTTACACAGTGGCTGCACCATTTTACATTCCCACAAACAGTGCACAAGTTTTCAATTTCTCCACATCCTTGCCAACACTTGTTCTTTCTTTATTTTCTTTAGAAAAAAAAAAAACAATGGCCATCCTAACAGGTGTGAGGTGATTTCCTTGTGGTTTGATTTGCATTTCCCTGATAATTAAGGATGTTGAGTGTCTTTTAATGTAACTCTTGGCTATATCTATGTTTCCTCTGGAGAAATATCTATACTAATGATTATCTGCTTTGCCTTATGAAGCAAAGTTCATTCCTTTACCATGGATAAAAAACAATTTAATTCCTTGCAAAGAGCACACACTGAACATATGCTGCAGAAGGTATACTGAGCCTACAAGGATGCACCTCTCCCCTACTTAAAAAGCAATTTGCATAACTTGGAAGAGAAGCAAGTCATGCATATTCAAATCCCATTTAAGGCGAAGTCTGAATGTTTAAATGATGGTACTGATTTCAGTGTGGATGCCATGTTGTGGGGGAGCTAACAGTTATTAATCAAGTACCATCACATACGAATCTAACTTGATGAGTAAAGATCATCATCAAAGCTATCTGAGGCTCAGCACAGTTAAGTCATGTGTCCAGGGTCCCCAGCAAGTAGACAAAAAAGTCAACATTTGAACTGAATCCAAAGTTCATAATCATTCCTAGTATAACATTTTGTTTTCTTTGGGAATTGAGGGAAGCTTCAGAGAAATTTTATTTTGGAGCTGAAACTTAAAGAATGGATCGGTTAGAATTAGAGAGGAAAACAGTCTCACTGATTATTCTGCTATCTCTGTGATCTGCCTTAGAAATAAAGTGATAAGCTCCAAGATAACTTGGGACCTGAAGAGAATGGAGGTGAGGGGTGGGGGGTAGATAAGTTTCTGAAGTATGCATTAAAAGTCCTATTCACCCACAGGCACTGTTTAACTTGCAAGGACCTCCTCATTTCAGAGACTGAGGCTTCTAATTAGTGAGTTAAGCATAACCTTTCCTTTGTTTGTTCTGAACACTTCTCATTTCGTAGGGACCTCAGGCCCTCACTTCCATCTAGAGTAATTGCCCTAAAGCGAACTTCTCACAGCCAGTATCTTTTTTTTTCTCTCGAGCATCAGCTATTTCTTAATTTTTAAGTGCAAATAACAATTGTTGATTCTGAGGAAAGTTTTGGGGATTTGTTTTTAGGCAAATCAGGATTATGAATTCTGGTCTGAAAGCAAAATCTTTAACATCACCAAGTACTCAACAATTAAGGATATGTTGTAATCAAGGTTTGGATCACTGCAACAAAACTGTCCTTGGTTAGAGGAGGCTAGTCTTGGTTGGTGGATGGGCTCTGTGGACCTTTGTGGGATCCTCAACATTTATTTCCATCTGGAGTTGATAGCTGAAGTGTGTTTCTCATTAGAGTCAACTGTGGGAATCCATGAGTTTTATAATGTCTCCATTTATTCATTGTCAGCCAACAAATACATAGAGGCTGCAGAGCATTACTAGAGTTGCAATTTATTGAGTTATTTCCAGGAAGGGGAGGAGATAAGGATTGTGGGGCAACTTCTGGATCTCCTGTCAGGCTGCCCAATCTCCTAGAATGGCCTCAGGACTGCCTCTACCCTGAGAATGGCTCTCTTCTAATCAAATACAGGGGAAAGATGTTGCCGTGTAGATACCCCTGTGAAAATGCCCAATCATTGGCCCCGATGTTTTGTTGTCATCTTTCAATAAACTGAATGTAAAATTCACAGGCTGTCACCACCTATTCTTTAATGAGCTACTCTTAGGAAAGTAGTGTTGATGGTGAGGTGCAGACAGGAGACAGGCAGATATTGTTCTGAATCCTGACTCTGGCTATGTGATTTGGGGCAGGTGACTTTACCCCTGGAGTCTTAGTTTCATTTTAACATGGGCATATTAGTACATGGGTTTTACAAGCAGTAAATTAGATACATTTGTGAATGATGCTATTACATTACTTGGCACTTGAGTGCCTCCTTCTCCATACATTACAAGAACAAAGGAATTTTTAGATAGTATATATGGGGTTGAAATACATGATAAAGAATTTCCCCCAAATAAACATAAATAAATACATGTTGAAAAATGTTGAAAAATGTATGATGAAATTTGGATTGTTGTCAGCAAATAATAATATTCTATATATTTGGAAAGAAAGTGAATTAAAAAATTCACTAATGAGTATTTTCTGCAAACATTCTTGGAATTCTTATTGTGTGTATATAGCTAAACTGAACTGGAAACTAGATGGCGAGAATGATTAAGGTAAAATAAGAAAATGATTAAGGTAATGTAACATGACCTAAGAGAAATATGTAAGCTAAATAGAAATGAAGGTTTTAGAAGAAACTAGTAGAATTAAGATAAATTTTATAGAGGAAAAAATAAAATATATTATACCTAGTTTCAAAGGACAAAAATTAGGGGTAACACATTCCAAGGAGGACCTAAGGAATGGGACTGGGGTGAGCATCAGATGTGCAAGAGGCTAGTGTATGGTCTAGTTTAATTCGAGGCCAGGCCTGTTTCCATGTATGTGTGACTTGTGCAGTTCTATAGGGCCCCACACTTGGTTTATTGCTTTGTTGTTGCCATCTTGGTACTCAATACATTTTGAACAAGGAACCCTACATTTTCATTTTGTGCTCGGCCTCAAAAAAGTATGTAGCTTCCTACTGAATTGATGAAGATATTTTCAAATGATGTCTCTGATAAAGGGTTAATACCCCCAATATACAAAGAACTCATACAACTCAACATCAAAAAAACCCAAACAACCTGATTAAAATATGGACAGAGGATCTGAAGAGACCTTTTTCAAAGGAGACATGCAGATGGCTAATAGGCACAAGAAAAGATGCTTAACATCACTAATCATCAGGGAAATACAAATCGAAATTACAGTGAGCCTCAAACCTGTCAGAATGGCTATTATCAAAAAGACAACAAATACCTAGTGTTGGCGAGGATGTGGAGAAAGGGGAACTTCAAACACTGGTAGTAAGACTGCAAATTGGTGCAGCCACTATGGAAAATGGTATGGAGACTCCTCAAAAAATTAAACACAGAACTACTGTACAAGCTGGTAATTCCACTCCTGGGTATTTATTCAAAGACCGAGAAAACACTAATTTGAAAAATATATACACCCCTCTGTTCACTATAGCACTATTTACAATTGCCAAGATATGGAAGCAACCTAAGTGCCCATCAATAAATGAATGGATAAAGAAAGTGTGACTATATGTGTGTGTGTGTGTGTGTGTGTGTGTGTGTGTGTGTGTATAAAACTCAGCCAAAAAAGAATGAAATCTTACCATCTGCAACATCATACATGGACCTAAAGATTACTATGCTAAGTGAAATGTGTAAGAAACAGAAAGACAAGTACTGTCTGATTTTATGTGTGGAATCTGAAAACAAATGAACAAGAATTTTAGCAAGGCCATATGTATTATAAACTGAATGATTGTGTCCTCCTAAAATTTCTTATTTATTTATTTATTTATTTATTTATTTATTGCTTTTTAAGGCTGTACCCGCGGGCATATGGACATTCCCAGGCTAGGGGTCCAATGGGAGCTGTAGCCGCTGGCCTATGCCACAGCCACAGCCACAGCCATGCCAGATCCAAGCTACGTCTGCGATCTATACTACAGCTCACGGCAACGACGGATCCTTAACCCACTGAGCGAGGCTAGGGATCGAACCCACAATGCCATGGTTCCTAGTCGGAATCGTTTCTGCTGCGCCACAACGAGAACTCCCTGTGTCCCCCTAAAATTTTGCTGAAATTATAATCCCCAAAGTGATGATATCAGGGGACGGGGTTTATGGGAGGTAATCAGTTCCTGAGGGTGGCACCCTTAGGAATGGGATTAGTGCTTTCATGAAAGAGGCCCTTGAGAGTTCCTCCATCATCTTCTTACCATTTATGGATACAAAGAGAAGACAGAGAGTTAGTCTGCAGTATGGAAGAAGGTCCTCATCTGATCTTGCTGATACCCTGATCTTAGTCTTCCAATTATCAGAACTGTGAGAAATAAATTTCTGTTGTTTATTAGATGCCCAGTTCATGGTAATTTATTTAATGCTGTATCTCTGGGTACCACACTTTGAGAACCACTGATCTTAGTAAATTTAAATTAAAGCAGAGTTAAAAGAATAACTTCCATCTTCCTAAAGGACGGATTTTTGTTTTGAGGGGAATTTGCACATTATAAAATAAAAGATGCTGACAACGAAATACATGCGACTCAATATTTTACTAGAGAAGGAAAATCTCGGCTATGTAAAGAAAATAATAAAGATTGCTATGAATCATCAATTGGTTTTTTACAAACTAAAACCAAGGATTATACATCCAGCTTAATTTCAACTTTATAATGATTTCCTTTAATTACTGTAAAGGACCAAACACGAAGATGCAGTAGTGTGAAATTAATACTGACAACACTAGGCTTGCCTGGCCTCTGCAGATTAACCAGCATTTTACTGCATCAATAAAGGAATGAGGAAATAAAATTAAAAACTGATAGTAAATGGAATTACTTATTTGAAGCTGGTGATTATGTCAAGCTGTCACTCCCACAGATGGATTAAACACAGAAAGACAACCAGATAAATTATAAACCACTCTATGAAGCTCGTATCCATCTAGTCCACCAGCTTGGTAACAATGGAAATCTGAAATCGACTTGGTCATGGCAGATTTGGGTTGCGTGTTTAGCATTTTATAGACTCCTAGCATCTTAAGGAGTAGAGATCAAAAAGACCTAGAGGTCATGCGAGATTAGATTTCACTATTTAAGGCATTACACTGAATTATTTAATCTAAAATGGAAAAAATAAAGAGGTTTCCTTCCCCTTTTAAAAATCACTGAAATACAATTTAGAGAGAAAGGAATCGTGCCAAATAGTATACCTAAATCATGTGAAACATAGAAATTACCTTAAAAAACATCAAAGTTCATTTTTTGCATTTTGAATAGACTGTTTATTCAGGCTATAGATTTTTGTTTTAGTTTCCATTTCCTTTTATTTACATTTTTCCTTTCCCCCTCTCTGCTCTTTTCATTACCATGAGCCCTTTACAATCTAGACTCTTAGATCACCCAAAATCTACTTTAAATTGACTGGAGCACTGATCCCTTATTTACCAACTGACTTCTGGGCAAATTGTGTCTGATTAGAGAGGGTCTTGGCTTTATCAGAAACAAGGCTCTATTTTTTGTACAGATGAAAGTAAAGAATAGTATTGAACATGGTCTTAGAGAAACTCTCCTTCTGTGTCTGTCAAATTGTGATGGACAGAATTCCACCACCCTTCCAGTCACTGGGGGGCATAATGGCTAGATTTTAACAAATATGGTAGAACCCAAAATCATATCAGATACATTTGCAAGCCTGCCTCAGGGCCGACCGTTTCTTTGGCTAGGATTCCCAATTGGGGGCAAGGGGGGAGGGAAGCAACCGTAACAACCAGAGTTTTCTTTAAGAATTTGCTATTAAATAATTCCCCATGTGCCAATTTATCCTCTGACGACCCCTCTCAACAATCACAAAACCTGCCAGTTAGAAGGGTTTCCTGGTCATGGAGGAAATGGCTGATCTGATTTGGGGTTTACCTCTTCATTATCCATGACAAAGGCTTCACTGAAACCTTTCAGTGATGGAAAGTGATGGAGCTCTGACTGTGTTCCATTTTTTGCACAGTTTTATTGTTGGGGAGATTTCTTTCAAATGAAAAAAAAAAAAAACTTCTCCAGTTCTATGAAAGAAGAATTAATTCAAGCCTCTAATGGATTAAGTCTGTCTTTTCTAAGTGCTTTGTATACTTGTCCTGTAAAGTGGCTAAGTGTTCTCAGTACTTACTGTTCACGGACTTTGCATTAAACCCTCACAATAATGCTAGGTACTGTTATTATACCTATTTTATAGATGAGGAAACCAAGGTATAGAAATATTAAGTATAGCACCCAAGGTCACACAGGATTTAAATTGAGGAGCTGGTATATGCAACCAGGTGGTTTTAGTGACCAAGCCCATGACTTCGACCACCAGGCAAATTAATGGTGGAAAATGCTTTTTTCTGTGTCCTCTATATCTCTGGATATTTCTATTCTTCTAACAGAAAAGTGCTACTGGTTTTCCCTTTAGGCCCAGAACCTTTGATAGATACAAAATGCCAGTCTTAATATTTAGGCATATTTCTTAGTGTCACTCAATAGACTAATTATAATACAACTCATTTTTTTTTTTTTTGGCTTTTTAGGGCTGCACCCATGGCATATGGAGGTTCCCAGACTAGGGGTCAAATTGGAGTTGCAGCTGCCAGCCTATGCCACAGCCACAGCAACACAGGATCTGACCTGTGTCTGCGACCTACACCACAGCTCATGGCAACCCCAGATCCTTAACCCACTGAGCGAGGCCAGAGATCGAACTTGTAACCTCATGGTTCCTAGTTGGATATATTTCCACTGCACCATGATGGGAAATCCTCCATATACTTCTTAATGGGGTAAAGAGTAAATAAAATTCAGTGGGAGATATACTTTGTAGAATATGCAGCTTTAGAGCTTATAAGTGATATGTTATAACGTTTTATTCAATATCATTATAAAAAATTGATCTCAGATGCCAGAAAATGGAACTGCTTATGGAAATCTCAGACATCCATACCAAGCATGTACTTTTCACGGTTCTTCTCAGCTTGCCTCCCACTTACTGTCAGAGCAACATGAAAGCATGCAAATGGAGAAGAAATGTTGTAAGTTCTTCAAAAAGCATTCAAACACACATGAAGGAGACAGATTTTTTTTTTGAAAGCTTTTAACCTGTGCTTTCTGGGTGATCTGATGATAAACTAAAAAAGACCAAAAAAAATAACTTTGCATGAAAAGGATCTACTTGCTTTCTGTGGAGAGATACAGCTTTCTTTCTCTCTTTCCCTCTCCCTTTCTCTCCCTCTCCCACTCACATATAACTTATTATCATACAAACTTGTTTCTAAGATTGTGAAAATTATTTAATTAAAGAAATTAGAACAATACATTAAAAAATACAAGGAAAATGAAAACAGAAGCAGCTACCAGATGAAACAAATCAGAGGGTAAATCTTAAAAAATGATAAGAATTTTTATTCAAAGCTAAGGGAATCACAATGGTAAAAGCACTATCAGAACCCTGAAGGTATTTCTTCAAGGCCAGTCACTGTTAAGAATATTTACAGTAAACATATATCTATATTTACAGTAAATATTTACATACACATATATGTCTTAAACTCAGGAGTTTCTTAAGAAACTAAACAATAGAGGGAGATATAGTTGTTCTTTCTTATACATTTGCCAGAAGTCTACTGGATAAGACATAAAAATATAGAGTGTGCTGTGTATGCGTGGAATTTCTCTTGCAGACAACCATTAGTTTAGGTGGTAGGGGCAACATTTTCTATCTTGGGATTGCTGTTGAACCTGGTGGGGATGTTTAAGGATTACTCTGCATTTCTCATCTACTGATGGAATATCTCTTAAACAGAAATCTAAGATACACAAAGAAATTTAAGACAAAGTCTTTAAGACTCTAAGACAAAATAGAGACTTTAAATGTGTAACCAAAAAAATGGATCATCCCAATGATTAAAAACAAAAGTATACCTCAGAGTTTAATTGTTCTCATCTAGTAACTTTTGCCATAAACTCTAATGTGGATAAAGTATGTTGAGTTGACACTGGTGTTTGGCTCATTATTATTCATTAACCATTAATTTAAAGTTAGAGATTGATACCTAATGCCACTATTGGATATAAACATCATATCAGATGCATTAATATTAGATTTTTAAATAAGAGATTTTCCAGAGTGGGGGGGGAATAAATAAGAACCTGCAATATAAAATTGAGAAGATATGTGTCACAATGGCCAAAGCTCCAGCAGGCTGGAGTAATGATTATGAATCTTTTACTGTTGATATATTGCATAAAGCTGTGGGAACAGGTAACTTTTCAAATGACACAGAGAGCAATCAACAGCCAACAGCAATAATGCCATGCTCTCAAACCGGCTGCATGCCACCCATGGGAATATGTGCATCTCTAAGCCTGAGATTGCAGGCAAGATAGGAGTTTTCTTTCACCTTTAGCTTGATTTTTGAACTATAATAAACCATTGGTTAGTCGATCCCACAATAGGGGTGATAGGAATCATACTGTTAAAGCACTGTTAATAGAGGAGACGTCTCCTCTGCCTCCTTTCCTCAACATCTGAAGCCCACTCACTAAAGCTTGCTCTCTGGTGCTCTCTTTCACTCTTTGGTCTCTCTCTACCCCACAAATCACATATTTTAAGAAAATTCAAAGTACCATTAACCCCAATATACTGCAAGGAAAGGGAGAGGCAGACGGAGAGAGAGGGAGAGAGAGAAAATGAAAGAAATATGAAGAGTTTCCTTAGAAATTTGAATAAAATTCTAAAACAGGAACATTTTTAAGTTAGGAAAATAGAAATTTTAGATATAATGAATTAGGCTGTAGGTTCAGAATCTATTTAACCAGAATCGTAAACTGCTGGGTGCTGGTTACTACAGCTATTATAGGAGGCAGATAGCTAGGTATGAGCAGAGAAAGGAAGGCTTGGGCCAGGTGGTAGGAAACCATGTGTCATGTAAACAGCGGGTATCCATGGGCAGACAAAGAAAAGCAGAAACCTCTAGACTGACAGGAAACTATACATTTTGGGAGATAAGTATCCTGGAGGCAGACAAGGAAAGGTGAAAAAAAGGCAGGGATCTCCAGCATCTAAATGTAACCCGTTGCTCATGATGCCCTCGTTATAATACAGTTAGCCTTGTAGATAAGAAGTTCCTATGCACCGATGCCATGACACTTCTAATCAAGCCTAAGTAAGGACAAAAGTTTCTCCTTCTCTCAAGATGGTGGATCTGGAGTGTACAAATAAGGGAATGCCTTGCAGGCCCCTCCTTCCACCTTTTCATTTTTATGCCCCTCATAACTGGTTTGCCAAAGACATACAGACCAGCTTCTTGACTGTTTGCCTGCCTGCCCTCTAGAGGTATATTTCTCACTTAAATAAATCCTCACTCTACTTGATTTCCTTGTCTTTTTGCTGAATTCCTTCTGAGAACAGACAAGAACATTTTGCAGGGAACATAGCTAGGTGGACAACCTGGTGGTCTGCATTTATAGTGAACAAAAGATGAAATACCCTATTTCATGCCCAGCACATAATATATTATTGACTCTCAAAAAGGATAGTTAACACTGATCTGAGATTATAACTATGTTTCATTTATAACCTTTAGTTTCATTTTGCATTCTCTCTGTAAAAAAATGGTAATTGATACCACTTTAGCCTATATAAGTTTCATGTGAATTTGAAAAAGGCACAGTTTCCCTAAAATATGTTATTATCTGCCATAAATTTGTAACAAATATACGAAGATATTATGACCAACATGTGAAGGGCCCCCCAGATATGTGGTACACTACTTGTGCAACCAAATGCAACTAATTTTGGTAGTTTGTACATGACTGCTTCCCAATAATCCCAATCAAATGGTTCTTGGCCAGCCCATACTATGCTGTATTCACCTAGGTATATCTTAATATTGTATTTTGATCTAGCCTAACATCTCTAGGCACACAAGTTGACACATTAGATGGCAACTCTTGTACTAGTAGCATTTGTGGCACACATCCTCAGCTATTTTCACTTATTTTTATACTTGCACTTTAGTTGTGATCCCATCTGCTTCCTGACTCTTATTTGTCTTTGTTTACAGAATGTTTATGATAGTAATCAAGCCGTATTTTATTTGTCACACACACCCACATACACACAAATAAAAGGTCACTTTCTGATGTGAAACTGATAAAATTCAGAACAAAGAAGATCCCTCTGCACTGTAAACCTGCTATAATGGAAAAACAAAAATCATTAAATAAAAAAAAAAGATAAAAAAGAAGATCCTTCTGAAATATTGTATATGTCAAGAGATATTTGCAAATGTTTTGTTGAGGGAGACTAGGAAATCCTCCAGTAGCGTCAAAATGGCTTCCTTAGGTCTGGAATCCAACTAAGGCAATCGTTACTCAGAGAAGGCGGATTGCACACAAAAGGGAGAAACTCAAGAATTTTCAATGTTTATCCTACACTACCTAGTGGAAACTGCTCTTTATCCTCAAGGTGTGCCTTACTTATTTAGATAGAAGTGTACTTTCTTTAGAGAAAGGGCAATTCACCTGGCAATGATTATCTGATGTGATCGTGCCAGTTCTTAACAAGTAACTGATCTATGACTTAGTCTCCTGAGAGGTCTAATATCCAGAATCAGTCATGATTTTTGACGCAGGTCTATTTTTCACTGTATTAAGTTGGGGCTATTTTTTTTTAAAGCTATTTCCTATGAGTTAGTTTAATGTTAATTCCTTAGGATCTGAAATACTGTGTATAGATAAGTTGATCAAATGTAGTTTCTGTTCAGAACACCTGAGAGTCTAACCCAGATGTACTTCAGTGATCCCACAACACCACAGACCAGCATGGGAGATCTGTCTAGAGCAACTAGCAAAACTCTCTCATGAATATTTGACATCTTAATGCCTCACTCTTGAGATAGAGACTTAGGAGGTTATTCATCTGAAATTCATCTACATGATCAAAGGCAAGGCTCCCAGCAACAATTTTGGTTTTATATGGCTTGCAACCATGTTGGACAGGATAGAAGGCTAAGGATAGAAGATGGACAGAATTACACAGCTGCACCCGGTTGACGGGAACAGGAGTTATCATTTGATTCACCCTGGAAAATTAAAGGTCATCCTTCAGGAATCTGAAATTGAGCTGAGAGAGTTTTAATTTATTCCTTGTGGCTGGAATTGTAACAAATTAGTTTGAAAGCCATGATGGTCACGAGTATTGGGGAGCAGAGAGAAAAACAGAAACGATATGGTTAAGCAGAGAAAAAAATGTGATGAACAGCAACAAAAAAATGTATTATGATACTCCTGATAGATTTCCTGTTCTTGATTCTGGGCCTTCTAACATGTCTGGATATCACTTCAGCCTTGTCTTCAAGACAGTCCAGGAGCCTCACTGACTTTCTGCCCTCCTGCCTCTTTCCTTCCTGTCTCCCTCCCTCCCTCCCTCTCTCTCTCTCTTCCTCCCTTCCTTCCTTCCTTTCCTCCTTCCTTTATCTCTTTCTTTTTCTTTCCTTTGTGTTTCTAATACTCACTATAAAAGTTTTAACTATTACAATGTAAAATTCTGAATTTTCATCAATGCATCTTCTTATTCATTAGGTCAATCAACAGGCTCTTTATATTAATGAATTTCAAAGTCATCTGTATCCTAAGGCAAATCACTTCATAAGATTCTTAGTTTGTCAAATGGTGTACAATACATCATAGAGCTGTTATGAGAATCAGATGACTTAATATAGAAATGAACTCCAAGTAACAGTTCAAAGCACACATTGAAAGCATCAAGTATATTTAAATTTTATAATTATTTACATTAATATGATTAAATAGGACCTTTTCATGATCTTTCTATAATAAAAACATACTTGGAATTATCTTTTTGTTTTAGTTTAACTCATATCTCCAAAATGGAGTTTCAAGTAGTACTTACAAATAACCCATAGATATATTATTCATTAATTACTGTACTCATTCATTCAAGCAATTCATTATTGGACATTTCATGTGTTCATGTGTATTTCTGTTTCTGTAAAAATTACCAGTAAGCTACTGTTTAGAAAGAATCTTATGTTGTTCAATTTAGGATTTTAATTAATAAGATGCCTTCTCTTGAATTATATCTTGAATGCATTAATCGTTCTTTGGCTTCAGAGAAAAAAGAATTGATGTTCTTTGAAGATAATTCTGTAAAAATAGCTAGATAAGACTGTTTGTTTAATAAGCAAAAGAGATACAAAGGTGAGTATATTTTAAGCTTTATGATTACTCAGGTGATTGAATTATTAAGAGGATGAACAGAATTCCACTAGGAATGGTTACATATGCCTTCATCCTGATTGTTCTCTAAAAAGAGGGCTCTTTGAAGTCTATGAACATTTGTTCCAACTGGACCAACTGAGTATATGAAGCTTATTCAAAAGTTCACATTTTTGGGCAAGACTCAGTCTTATAGCCCAGATGGGCTGAAATACAAAGGGATGTAAATCCTTCGAAGTTTGAGCTGTTAATACAAGGATTTCTGAGCTGATTTCTTAGATGTTGCTTTAATTTTGGAGAGTTTCATTTGAAAACGGCATGAGTGATTCTCAAAAGGGGTTAAAATGGACATGAAGCCACTACTACCCACCAGCACACGACAAAAACCTGGCATACACAAATATCAATGAAAATCTTTCTTTGAACAGGTTGATATAACCAAAAAAATTCCATAAAAATCTAAAACTCTTCTTAGTAGCAGTGCTACTCTCATTGATAACCAGACTATTCCTGTTACCATTTCTAAAAGTTTAATCATAATTCCAAATGACAAGTTAGTCTTCAATAAAACACTTTAACTTAACAATATTTATTGTGCATATTATTTACTAATATCACATCATCATCCTTTAAAATTCTGTTAACAATTCTTAGCTCTCCAAAATGCAGACATTTATATCTAAAGAATTGTTCATTTAAAATTATTTTATTAAAAAAATTGACAATGGCTTCAGGCACAGAAACAATGTAATATAAGTACTTTTTTGTAGGAAATGCCAAACTCTGTTGCAAGACTGAGAGATTATGCAAGTCTCAATGTGCCATTCCAAATTATGTATGTTTTTAAAGGTCAAGAACTATTAAATTGAAACACTGATTTCCACTGAGAATTTCCATGCATTGGTCTAGTCTTGTTTCTAGATAATCTTGATGGTAAAAGCAACAGGGTAGTCCACACGTGAAGAAAAATAATCCTGATAGAATATAGGGCCTCAAGATTAATTAAAGGAGACTTGTTCCAGGTGTCCAAGCAACTGCTTTGCATTCTAACCTGAAATCCTGGAGCATAATGAGCAGTTTTACCTATAAGTTGGAGGGATGACCATTCAGAGTGTTTTCAGACTCTGATTGGGTTATGATAGCAAATGCCAGCTTCCCATCTTCTCCTTTAGATGGTTGTCCTAATGTCTGCATTTATATCACTATCTGCACCTATATTTGTAACTATTTATTTTTTCTTGTGGTAGCACGTGGGATATTTTGGTGTCTGGAGTAAACAAAAAGACCCAACCATCACAAGAGATATAGCAATTAACTTCAATAATGCTACCTTAACAATTCCTAAATGTATTGCAACTTGAATAAAAACTATGAAGAATCTGGATAGATGTACAATTTTTTAAATGAAACTTTAGTCGAAGTCAACTAAAGTTTTGGAAGGACCTGGATAATTCTTTCTATTAGTTAATAAGATATCATGGTATAAAGTAAAAGCCAGCACAGAGAGGCAGTAAAGTTATTGATTAAGCATTAATTTTGGACCTAAATTATCCATTTCCTAGCTGTGCCAACATGGGCAAATTATGTATCTGGTTTGAGCTGCTTCTTCTTTTCACCTTTGGTAAAATGGCGCAATAACAATATTTTCCTCATAAATGACCTAGAACTGTAAAGTGATTTAAGTGTAAAGAGCTCAGAGGATGCCTAACAGGATAAGTACTCAGGAAATATTATTGATAATATTGGTTGGCTCTTTGGTTACATCATTTTTTTATTTTTAGGTAAAATCCTGGGTGAAAAAGGGCTAAGATCTGAATGGAATACCATTTAGGCCAGTTTGTGACCACTCTGATTGGAGTATCATATGACTGTATAACCTGTGTCTATTTCAGATTTGGATCAACATGGCAAGTAAGTATAAAACAGAGTAAAGTGGATTTGAAAATTGGTCTGTTCTACTGGTAAATTTCTTGTCAGAAAGATTCAATGATGTCTCTAGTGATTTTTGATAGAACATAAGTTTAATGAGACTATTTCTGAGTTGTTCCTGAGAAAGGAACACAGACTAAATTTATGGTCCATTGGGTAATGCTGATCTCTGATATCATGTGGTGAAAATAGCTCACCATCCAGGATTTTTATCGCTTATCCTTGGTTTCCGGATCCCTAATCCTATGTTTCACATAGCTATTTAGAAAATATGTGCCTGCAAATTAATTATTATGAGACAAGACAGTGGTCTCATAGACCAGTTCATCTAGGTTCACATAGTAAATGATGAACAACTTTAAGCTTCAGCTAAGTTAAAGCATATCATTCCTTATCATCCCTTACTTTAATGGCATGAATTTTGTGGATTTTATTTGGAGAAATTAATTATTAGTGGTCATGGAATTATTTGAAGTCAATATAAAAATGAGGAGAAAAATATTTTATTTTTAAACTTGAAATAAATGAGTTTAATTTGCATGCAACCAAGTTCCAAAGACTGTGCATTGCATGCAGCAGCTTTGCCTGACATCAAAGGCACTCTGGAGATCAAAACAAAATAAAGTTCTGAGGAAGCTCTTCTCTTACTCTCCTTCTTAATAAGCATAATTTTCTTTCTCTGTTGTTGTTGGTCATTTCAATGCAATATCAAAGTTTGTGGACAGCATCAACATTTGAGTGACTCCATTTTAACCTCAGAGGTAAGAGTGGTAGTTAATGAAAATGTGGAAAATCTGACATCTGAGGAAGAGCCTACTATTGGAATCTGAAAACCTGAAGCAGAGAATGAAGGACCTTTGTACCGTTTCAGTCTCCCTCTTGCTGAGAATTGCAGTCACTGTCACCAGATTGGATTTAGGTTGCAACATTTCCCCTTCCCTTTCAATTTTTTTGTGTGCCATCAACCTGAATATCATTGAATGTCCTTGTTAAGCTAGCCTGAGCCAAAGGACAGTGTCCTTTTCCATGTTCTGTCTTTTGTTGGGTAGGTTTGTTCTAGTCTTCTTCTTTTGTTTTCTCAGGGAAGAAAATTCAGAGCCAATCAAACTAAGATCCTGACTGGGTTAAAACCAGGCCAGGGCTGCTTAAGCAGTTCTAACACTTTCATAGATCATTTTTGTGACAAAGATTGAAAGAAGTATAGAAAAAAGCACAACAGGATTCAATCCACATGACAAAAGGAAATTGTACAATGTTTAATCCATACCCATTACCTTCTCAAGATTGTAATCTTCTTGGATGCTGAGCCTAGGGAGGATTTTTTTTTTTTCCCCTACAATATGCATTATCAAGTTGCTTTAGAAGTGGTGCTGTGGGCTGGAGGGAGGCGGCACAAGTTATATAACACGCAATTTAGGATAATGGCCTTTGAAAGGAGAAATTAATATAAACAGACAAGGCCAACAAAGCTTCAGTCATCTAGAAGGTAGTTTCAATCACCACTGACATTAAACAATATCACCCCCACTGAGTCTACACTATGTTTATTATCATTTAATTTCTTGCCCAAATCGACACTTTCTTATCATGATATTGCAGGGATTGCAAGCTCTGTTATGACTACAATTGGTAAAAAAATTGCATTCATCTAAGTGAGTAACAAGTTACAGAAATTGAACTCTCTATCTTAACCTTTTGTAGCTTTAAATATTCTACTAAAAACATTAGCAAAAATAGAAGCTATAGTGTTTCCATAATTATCACAGCACTGTCTTTGTTTTTATAATGATAGAATCCATACTTTCAATTTGGAGTGCTTAATAATAGCAGCTGTCTTGTCTGCTCAACTGTGGGGTTTTAGGACTCCCATAATTATTCATTTTCACTCACTTGACAGTGGGTGTTTCCTTGAAATATTTCAGGCCACATCAGTAGGTAGAATTTTAAAATCCTTTTAAACATTCCGCTATACACAACAATACTGAATTATGCATTAATAAACCAAATTTAATTTATTTGGAGGTGCATAAGCCCTAATTAACATACCTCAATACTAAAAACTGATTGTCACAAATCATCAGTCAAACACAAATGCAGGCATGATTGTACTGTTAATATATGAAGTTTTTTCTATCTTTTGATCCCTAAAACCATACACTTTGCTTTTTTTCACCTTCTCCCTTGCTGTCTCCTTCCTCAAATTCTTGCTTCTGGTTTTCTGTCTCATTTTATTTTAAAAAATATTTTATTTTGATTTACAGAAGAGTTGCATGGATAGTCCAGAGTACCTGCCTTTTACCTTGCCCTCCTCTTGCTGTTTGCTAGAATTGATTAAAGCGTAGTTGAAAGGGAAAGAAAGAAAAAAAAAGAAAACTACCCATAGAAAATGCAAAGGATACTCCATCTTTCTGTTATCCATTGAGCTAATTACAATAATAAATAAAATATGAATATTGGGAATAAACTGGGTCAATCATTTTCCGTTATTATATAGTCTAAATGAGCAAGTTGTTTCATAGTGAGAGATTATCACTAACATGCATATGTGAATTGCTACCAAGAGCAGTGTGCTTTATTACAATGGGTGAAAATTATATGTTTCTGAGTGTGTTTACATGTGCTCAGAGAGAGGTTCAAAAGATGAGGAGGGTAGTTTTATAAGTAAGACTATGAGGATGCTGGAAAGGGAGCAGGGGGTTTTATGATACAATAGGTACAGAGAGTATGTGTGTTTGTGTGTGTGGTGGGGCTGGGGGCAGGGTGGGTAGGCATGGGTAAGCAGTTACAGAATGCTCTCAGGACATTTACACTGGAATTTCTTTCATGTAAAAGTACATGTTCGAGGGAGAGTGCAGAGATTAAGTTCTCAACTGTGCGTATAACACTTATGTTTAGTGTAAACAATTCATGCTAACATTTTTTTAAAAAAACAAAGTATTATATATTTTGTGCAATTATAAAAATTGATGCAAATTTTAATTCATAACTGAAAATGATTAAAATAAACTTTATCAAATTTTGTAAGTCCATGCCACTAATCACAATTTTGATAATTTATAATAGCAGTAAGAAGAAATGAGCTATCATAGATAACCACTCTAAATAATTTAATGTGGAGTTCCCACTGTGGTGCAGTGGAAACGAATCTGACTAGTATCCATGAGGACAAGGGTTCGATCCCTGGCCTTTCTCAGTGGATTAAGGATCTGGCATTGCCATGAGCTGTGGTGTTGGTCGCAGATGAGGCTTGGATCCCGCTTTGTTGTGGTTGTGGTGTAGCCAGTGGTTGCAGCTCTTAATTCGACCCCTAGCCTGGGAACTTTCATATGCCAAGGGTGTGGCCCTAAAAGGGAAAAAATAAAATAAAATAATAATTTAATGCATTTTATTTTCAATTTATTTTTTTCTAAATTTTATGATATAATTATTCTAAATTCTGTTTTTTGGTTTGTTTCTATTTATTTTTCTCTTAAATCTATTGATATTCACATCCAGTTATGAGATTGAGGTTCCAGGTAGCTCACAGAAAATGCTGTATCTTTTTCTAACTCATATAAAAATATTCCAAAAAATGTCTCTTATTATACAGAGGCAAACATGTAGATATAACCACTGGAAAGCATAAAAGAGACAGTTTCAAGGACAGAAGTTTTCTTCTGGTTCCCAAGGACATGCTCTGCTTTGTTCTTTACAAAATGATAGGCATTGTTATTACAATTCAATGTAAGAACTTTTGCTGCCAAATGTAATCTCTCTTCTCACCTATGCCATTTTCTCTTAAAACTATGGCATTTCTTTTTTCACAATATCTATATCCATATTTCTCAGAAATTATTAACCTTTATAGATGCAAAATCTAGCACCACAATCAATCAAAATATTTGCTAACTGAATAAATAAGTTTATCTCTAAGGATGGTGTATTAGAGTTCTCCAAAGAAACAGAACCAATAGGAGACAGATAGATGATAGACAGATAGACAGACAGATAGAAAGACAGAAAAAGACTTATTATGAGGGATTGGCTCACTTAGGGAAGCTAAAAAGTCCTGTGATCTTTCCTCTACAAGTTGGAGGTCCAAGATAAATGGGGGTATATTCTAGTCCAATATCAAAGGGTTGAGAACCAGGGATCCAATGGTCTAACTCCTAGTCTGAATCTGAAGATGCAAGAACCAGGAGAGCCAATAGCAGGATTAGAGAAGATGGATATCCTAGCTCAACAGAGAAAGCAAATTTGCCCTTCTTCCATCTTTAAGTTCTATTCAGGACAGACTGTTCAAAGATGCCAGTTATCAAATTATTCCAAGAATAAAGACTGGTCAGGACATTAGTCACAATCTCATTCCATAACAGTGCCATTCAAACATTTAAGAAACATCAGTTAATCTAGTTATGTTTCTTGGTGGCTATGTCTTCAGAAAGTCAAACCTACTTTCCCTGGATATTAGAATCAAAGAAAGAATCAGGAACCAGCTTCAGGTCTACTAGATATTTAGAAACATTCCAGTGGACATCTCAGGAGTTTGAAGGCAGCCATGGCACATAAGCATATCCACATAAATTTATCTAAATGGAAAAGTGAAATAAATGTTATGTGGATTTTTTTTAGGGAGAAATGAGCATATTATAGAATCATACCAAGTGGAGAAGAGTGTTGCAATTCCCAAAGTCTAGAAATTTCTGGCTTTAATTGGCAAACTATATTGTGTTCTTGAGATAGGAACAGATATTAAATGAAATAAAATAAAATTATAAAATAAAATGAAATAAAATAAGATAAAATAAAACAAAAAAACACAAAAATCAAATGAAGCAGTTTATATAACCTAATATAATTCACTTAGGTCAATAATTTACTGAGAAGCTGTGGCTCTTTTAGTCTGCAAGCCCCAAGAACATTTCTCTAAACCAGCAGGTCAAGATACTCATTTCACTTTATTATTTATTATCACTATTTTTATTTAGCATTTAAGATGTGCCAAGAACCATATGAGATTCTGAAGCTAAAATACTGAATAAGACAACAGAGCATGCAGGTATGATATTATTATATGACAGGGAAGCAAGATCACTAAACATACAATTATTTTTACAGAATAGAACAAAAAATATAAAATTTGTATGGAAATACAAAATATCTCTAATAACCAAAGAAATTTTGAGGAAGAAAAATGGAGCTAGAGGAATCAGGCTCTCTGACTTCAGACTATACCACAAAGCTACAGTGAGCAAAAGAGTATGGTACTGGCACAAAAACAGACATACAGATCAATGGAACAGAATAGAGAGCCCAGAAGTAAACTCACATACCTATGGCTAATTATGACAAAGGAGGCATGAATATACAATGGAGAAAAGAAAGTCTCTTTAGTAAGTGTTGCGGGAAAACTGGACAGATATATGTAAGATAATGAAATTAAAACATTCCCTAACATTATATACAAAATAAACTCAAAATTGATTAAAGACCTAAATATAAGACCAGATACTATAAATTCCTAAGGAAAACATAGGCAGAACACTCTGACATAAATTGCAGCATTGTCTTTTTGGATCCTAGAGTAATGGAAATAATAACAAAATAAATAAGTGGAATCCAATTAAACTTAAAAGCATTTGCAAAACAAAGAAAACCATAAACAAAACAAAAAGAAAATCTACAGGATGGAAAAAAAATATTTTCAAGTGATGTCACTGCCAAGGGGTTAATCTCCAAAATATGCAAAGAGCTCATACAGCTCAATATCAAGAAAACAAACAGCCCAATCAAAAGTCAGAAGATCTAAACAGTCATTTCTCCCAAGAAGACATACGGATGGCCAAAAGCCATGTGAAAAAATGCTCAACATCACTAATTATTAGAGAATTGCAAATAAAACTGCAGTGAGGTTATTACCTCACATCAGTCAGAATCAAAAAGACTACAAATATCCAAAATTTATAAACACCTTTTGCAGCTCAATACCAAAAAAACAAACAAAAAATGGGCAGAAGATCTAAACAGACAATTCTCCCAAAGAAGTCATATAGATGGCCAGAAAACACATGAAAAGATATTCAACATCACTGATTATTAGAGAAATGCAAATCAAAATCACTATGTGATACCACCTTACACCAGTCAGGACGGCCATCATCAAACAGTCTACAAACAATAAACACTGGAGAGGGTGTGGAGAAAAGGGAACGCTATTACACTCTTAGTGGGAATGTAAATTGGTGCAACCACTGTGGAAAACATTATGGAGATTCCTCAGAAAACTAAAACTAGAATTACCATTTGATCTAGCAATCCCATTCCTGAGCATTCCAGAGAAAATCATGACTCAAAAAGATAAGTGTACTCCAATGTTCATTGCAGCTATATACACAATAGCTAAGACACAGAAACAACCTATACGCCTGTCAACAGAGAAGCAGAAAAAGAAGAAGTGGTACATATACACAATGGAGTATTACTCGCCATTAAAAGGAAAGAAATAATGGCATTTGCAGCAACATGGATGAACCCGGAAATTATCATGCTAAGCGAAGTCAGTAAGACCAACATCACATGCTATCACCTACATGTGGAATCTAAAAAAAGGACACAATGAACTTTGCAGATGAGATGCTGACTCACAGACTTTGAAAAGCTTATGGTTTCCAAATGAGACAGGTTGGAGGAGTGGGGGATGTGCTGGGGGTTTGGGATAGAAATGCTATAAAATTTGGTTGTGATGATTACTCTACAACTATAAATGTAATAAAATGCATTGAGTAATAAAAAAGTAAAAAATTTATATCAATTATATTTTGATAATTAGGTTAAATAAAATATAGTGTTAAAATAAAAAAAATTAACAACTGTAACCATTCTGCCAATATTAATCATGGAAATTATAAACTTATTTATATGTTTATTAAAAAAAAGTCTACAAATAATAAATGCTGGAGAGGGTGCGGAGGAAAGGGAACCCTCCTACACTGCTGGTGGGAATGAAAACTGGCACAACTACTATGGAGAACAGTTTGGAGGTTCCATAAAAAACTAAAAATAGAACTAACATATGATCCAGTAATCCCACTCCTGGACATATATCCAGATAAAAGTATAATTTGAAAAGATACATGCATTCCAATGTTCCTTGAAGCATTATTTACAATAGCCAAGACATGGAGGCAACCTAAATGTCCCTCAACAGATGAATGGATAAAAAAGATGTGGAACATATATCCAATGGAATATTATTCAGCCATAAAAAGCAATGAGGTAATGCCACTTGCAGCAACATGTGTGGACCTAGAGATTATCATAGTAAGTGAAGTAAGCCAGAAAAAGAAGGACAATTATATTGCTTATATGTGGAATCTAAAAAAATAATACAATGAACTTATTTACAAAACAGAAACAGACTTGGAAATGGGAAACAAACTTATGGTTACTAAAAAGGCAGGGAGAGATAAATTAGGAAATTGGGATTAAAATACATGCACTACTATTTATAAAATAGATAACCAAAAAAGAGCTACTATACAGCATAGGGAACTTTACTCAATATCTTATAATAACCTATAACGGAAGGGAATGTAATAAAGGAATATGTGTATGTATATATTCATATAAACATGTATATATATATACACACACATATATACATATATATACATATATACATATATATATATATATACACACACAATGAATCTGAATCGCTTTGCTCTATACCAGAAACTAACACACCACTGGAAATCAAGTAAAAATGTACTTGTTTTTTAATTTTAAAAATTTAAAAACATATAATTACTAAAGGTTTTTGTAGCTATGAAGAAGTACTAGATTAAGTGACAAACAGTACTATGTCTGTAAGTGGGGTGTTAAGAGAGACTTCTCAGGAAAAGTGACAACTAAGCTTTGACCTGGTGTACAGGTAATGTTTAACCCATTAAAGCTGGAATAGTAGTAACAAGAAACGAGAACCAAAAAAATTAAATGAAACAAAAGTTGGGTAAAGACAATAACGTGTAAAATTGTGAAGGTTGAGAGATGTGTGTCTGTGACCCATATTTTAAGATGCAGAACGGCAAGAGATGAATCTGGAAAGCTAATCTGGCCTAATTTTCCATGAATTCTATGGGAAGTTAATTGGAGGTATAAAAAATAGTTGAATACATTTAGGAAATGTTAGTCAACCCCACAGGACCTCTCAGAGCCTTTATCATGTTAATATGTGCCTAGAATCTCCAATGTTTAGAGCTCCAAACTTAAGTTACTGTCTTGCCATTTTTGTGCTTTTTGCCTTTTGGGGCTGCACCTGTGGCATACGGAAGTTGCCAGGCTAGGGGTTGAACTGGAGCTACAGCTGCTGGCCTTTGCCCAGCCACAGCAATGCCAGATCCAAGCCACATCTGTAACCTACACCACAGCTCATGGCAACACGGGATCCCTAACCCACTGAGTGAGGCCAGGGATCAAAGCTGCATCTTCATGGATACTAGTTGGATTTGTTACCACTGAGCCACAATGAGAACTCCCCCCCCCCTTTTTTTTCTTCCTCTTACCATGCCTGCAGCAAATGGGAGCTCCTGGGACAGGGACTGAACCTGAGCTGCAGCTGCGATCTGAGCTACTGCAGAGACAATGCCAGGTCCTTAACCTGCTGTGCCCAGTGGGAACTCCTTGTGCTTTTTTAGCTGTCTATAGAAAGTTGGAGGTATGACCACCTCCCTATTTCTCTTTAACTTGGAGAAAAAATGCTGTAAGAGAAGGAGATCAATTGGGATTTAGGTAGCAGTGTATGATTTCTTGGCATATTTCCACTGCATTGTACCTACAGTGTCTCATTCACTGTGGAATCCTAACTCCAAAACCTTCATTTTTTAGTGAGTTATTTGTATGCATATTCACCTCCAAAGTTCACAGTAGACAGGAACTATCTAGTCTAATAATGATTTTTTTCCTCATTCCTAAAGGTACACATTTTAAAGGAGTTGATATATTCTACTACTTTAGAAGCTTATTTGGCAGCCATAGCCACCCTACCACAAAATGAATGAATGAGTAAATACATTTATAAATAAATAAGAATACAGGCAGCATGTTCCAAGAGCTGTATATCTTCTTGACAGAAAATCAATGTACAGTAGGTCTGGAAATTGACTGTTAAGCTATATTTTTGTTTATCTTCCAGATAACTCCAGTTTCTACTGTCATCAGAATGTAAAAAGAGAGCTTTCCCACATTCCCATTTCATAAAACCGTTTATGGGTCGTGACAAGCTCTTTGCAATTACATTCATTCAAATTCTAATTTCTGCCCAAAGGCGGTTGACAGCTACAGACAGCTAAGTGATGGGAATGGTACAAATAAATTCTGCATATGATAATTATTTATTGATTTGCAAAGTGAATTTGATTTAGGTCATTATTAGAACAAAGGCACAGATGTACTGAAAGTTCATAATAATAATATCAAGAACAACATGGACAACAGCATCTCCCAAGCTTGGAGAGAGTTTAAATGTTCTTGCTAGAAGAATAAGACTTCATTCTGTTTCAATTTCTTTTAGCACATTCATATTTTAAAATGAATAATTTCTCTTTCCATACCCAAATCCTGACATATTAAGCTCCTACAAAAAATATGTGTTACTGTGGTACATCCCCAGTACCACAACCCCATTACTGGTGCTTAAAATGTATAAATTTATAACTTAAGAATAGAAATTTACAGTCACTTAAAAATCAGTGTTTTTTAAAAATAAAATAAGCAGATATTCCATGACAGTGAAAGTCTCTTCAATTCTTTCTTTCATTTTGGCAAAGAAGATCTAACTTGTTTGAAGCAAAGTTGTCTTTGTATAGTTATTGAAGTAATCCTGCTCAAAACACATGGCTAAATGGGGAGATTGAATTAAGATGGCGGAATAGAAGGACTGGAGCTCAACTTCTCTCCCAAAAAACAACAAAACTACAACCAAATGCTGAGACACTTTCAACCAAATGGACTGTAAACTTCCAAAAAACATATTCTACTCCAGAAGAAGAGAAGAACACATCAAGAGGTAGGAGGGGCAATTACACGATAGAAGCAACCCCATACCTCCCGGGTGGGAAGACCCACACACAAAGTAACTGTATCACAGAGACTCAGCTACAGGACGGAGAGTCCTGAGCCCCACGTCAAATACCCATGCCTGGGGATCTGGCACAGGGAGAAAGAGCCCCCAGAGCATCTGGCATTGAAGGCCAGCGAGGCTTATGTGCAGGAGCTCCACAGGACTAGGGGAAACAGAGACTCCCATTCTTGAAAGGCACACGCAGATTTTCACATGCACTGGGTCCCAGGGTAAAGCAAAGTCTGCACATAAATCCGGGTAGAACCTGACTGCAATTCCTGGAGGATCTCCTGGGAAAACAAGGGAAAATGTGCCTTGTTTTAGGGGAAGGGCATTGGAGGTGAGGCTCTCGGGAACATTCATCAACCTGCATTTCTCTGGAGGTGGCCATTTCCAGGAAAATCCGGTCCCTCCCATCAGCAGTGAGAAGAACCAGGCCAAACTATAATCAAGGTGGGAACACAGCCACATCCATCAGTAAATAGGCTGCTTAATGACCCCTCAGGCACACAGCCATCCCCTAATCTCATCCAGAGACAAAGTCCCACCCATCAGAGGGAGAGGAATCAACCCCACCTACCAGTGGGCAGGCATCACTCTCTCCCATCAGGAAGCCTACAGCAAGCCCCCTGCATACCAACTTTAGCCACAGGGGAGGCAAACACCTGAACTAACAGAGGCTACAACTCAATTGTCTACAAAAAGGACACCACACCAAAAATCTATAAAAATTAAAAGACAGAAAACCATAACTCAGATAAGGGAGAAAGAAAAAGCCCAGAAAAACAGCTCAGTGATGAGTAGATTATCAGCCTCCCAGAAAGAAACTTTAGATGGTTGATGCTGGAGATGATGCAAGGCATTGGAAATAGACTAGAGGCAAAGATTGATAATTTACAGGAAACACTGAGCAGATAAATACAAGCTGTAAAAATTAAACAAGAAGAGATGCAAAATACAATAACCGAAATAAAAAAAAATTCATTAGAAGCAGGCAACAGCAGAATACAGGAGGCAGAAGAACGAATCACTGAGGTGGAGGACAGATTAGTGGAAATCACTAATGCAGAAGAGAAAAGAGATAAAAGACTGAAAGGAAATGAGCAGAGTCTCAGAGAACTCTGGGATAATGTTAAACACACCAACATCTGTACTAAAGGGGTGCCAGAGGGAGAAAAGGGAGAGAAGGGGACAGAAAAAATATTCGAAGAGATAATAGCTGAAACTTCCCTAATATGGGAAAGGATCCACTCACTCAAATCCAGGAAGCACAACGAGTACCATATAAAATAAACCCAAGGAAGAACACCCCGAGACACATATTAATCAAAATGACCAAAATTAAAGACAAAGTGAAAATCTTGAAAGCAGCCAGGGAAAAGAAACAAATGACATACAAGGGAACCCTGATAAGGTTATCAGCAGATTTTTCATCTGAAACTCTGCAGGCCAGAAGGGAGTGGCATGATATACTTAATTTGATGAAAGGAAAGGACTTCCAACCAAGATTACTTTATCCAGCAAGGCTCTCATTCAGATTTGAAGCAGAGATCAAAACCTTTACAGAGAAGCAAAAGCTAAGAGATTTCTGCAACACTAAACCAGCTTTACAACAAATTCTAAAGGAGCTTCTCTAGGCAGAAAAGAAAAGGCCACAACCAGAAACAAAAACACCACAAATGACAAGGCCCACCAGAAAAGGTATATATACAGTAAAGATATTAAATAATCCATGCACAATTATGCTACCAAAATCAGAAATCGTGAGAGGAGAGCACAAATGCAAGACACTGGAGACCACCTGCAATTAAAAAACCAACATTTAATACAATCTCATTTATATATAGACTCCATATCAAAACTTCATGGTAACTGCAAACTAAAAATCTACACTTGATACACAAACAAATAAGAAAAATCAACGCAAATACAACATTAAAGATAGCCATCTTGTGAGAGGAGACAACAAGAGAATAAGGGAAGAAAAAAGAGCAACAAAAAACCCAAACAGCTAATACAATGGCAGTAAGAACATACATAGCAATAATCACCTTAAATGTTAATGAACTGAATGCCCCAACCAAAAGGCATAGACTAGCCAAATGGATACAAAAACAAGACCCATATATATGCTGTCTTCAAGAGACTCACTTCACTTCTGGGGACACATATAAATTTAAAGTGAGAGGATGGAAGTAAATATTCCATGCAAACGAGAATCAAAAGAAAGCTGGAATAACAATACTCCTATCAGACAAAATAGACTTTAAGATGAAGAACATTTTAAGAGACAAGGAAGGGCACTACATAATGATCAAAGGATCTATCCATGAAGAAGATACAACAACTTTAATTATCTAAGCACCCGACATAGGATGAGCATAATATATAAGGCAACTGCTAACAACCTTAAAAGGAGAAATCAACAATAACACCATCATAGTGGGGGACTTTAACACCCCACTTACAGCAATGGATAGATCATCTAGGCAGAAAATCAATAAGGAAACACAGGCCCCGAATGAAGCTTTAGATCAGATGGACTTAATAGATATTTATAGGACATTCCATCCAAAAGCAACAGAATACACATTCTTCTCAAGTGTGCCTGGAACATTCTCTAAGATTGATCACATCCTGGACTACAAATCAAGCCTCACTAACTTTAAGAAAATTGAAATCATATCAAGCATGTCCTCTGACAATAATGCTATACGACTGGAAATCAACAACAAGAAAAAAATGGCCAAAAATACAAACACGTGGAGACTAAAGAACATGCTACTAAATAACAAATGGATCACTGAAGAAATCAAAAAAGAAATTAAAAAATACCTAGAAACAAATGACAACAAAGTTACAACACTCAAAACCTCTGGGATGCAACAAAAGCAGTTCTAAGAGGAAAGTTTAGAGCAATACAAGCCTACCTCGGGAAGCAAGATAAAGCTCACATAAACAACCTAACTTTACATCTAAAGCAGCTAGACAGGGAAGAACTGACAAGACCTCAAGTTAGTAGAAGAAAAGAAATCATCAAGATCAGAGCAGAGGAAGGGACACTCCCAAACTCATTCTATGAGGCAACCATCACCCTGATATAAAAAAACAGACAAAGATACCACAAAAAAAGAAAATTTCAGGCAAATCTCACTGATCAACATAGATGCAAAAGTCCTCAGCAAAATACTAGCCAACCGAATGCAATGAAATCAATGAAATAGAAATGAAGAAAACCATAGAAAAGATCAATGAAACTAAAAGCTGGTTCTTTGAAAAGATCAACCAAATTGATAAACCCTTAGCCAGACTTATCAAGAAAAAAAGAGAGAGGACACAAATCAATAAAATTAGAAATGAAAAAGGAGAAGTAACAACAGACTTCACAGAAATACAAAGGATCATAAGAGACTACTATATGCAAGTATATGGCAATAAAATGGAAAACCTAGAAGAAATGGACAAATTCTTAGAAAAGTACAATCTTCCAAGACTAAACCAAGATGAAATAGAAAATATGAATAGACCAATCACAAGTTCTGAAATTGAAACTGTGATTTAAAAACTTCCAACAAACAAAAGTCCAGGACCAGATGGTTTCACAGGTGAATTCTATCAATCATTTAGAGAAGAGCTAACACCTATCCTTCTGAAACTCTTCCAAAAAACTGCAGAGGAAGGGACACTCCCAAACTCATTCTATGAGGCAACCATCACCCTGATATAAAAAAACAGACAAAGATACCACAAAAAAAGAAAATTTCAGGCAAATCTCACTGATCAACATAGATGCAAAAGTCCTCAGCAAAATACTAGCCAACCGAATGCAACAATATATCAAAAGGATTGTACATCACAATCAACTGGGACTTATCCCAGGGATGCAAGGATTCTTTAATATCTGCAAATCAATCAGTTTGATACACCACGTTAACAAACGGAAGAATAAAAATCATATGATCCTCTCCACAGATGCAGAAAAATCCTTTGACAAAATCCAACACCCATTTCTGATAAAAACCCTTCAGGAAGTGGGCATAGGGGGAACCTACCTCAACATAATCAAGGCCATCTATGACAAACCCGGAGCTAACATCATTCTCAATGGTGAAAAGCTGAAGGAATTACTGCTGAGATCAGGAACAAAACAGGGATGTCCACTCTCGCTACAACTATTCAACATAGTTTTGAAAGTCCTAGTCACAGAAATCAGAGAAGTAAAAGAAGTAAAAGGAATGCAAATTGGAAAGGAAGAACTAAAATTATCACTATTTGTAGGTGACATGATACTACACCTACAGAATCCTAAAGACTCTACCAGAAAACTCTTAGAATTCATCAATGAATCCGGCAAAGTTGCAGGATACAAAATTAATACACCGAAATCAAGTGCATTTCTATATACTAACAATGAAAGATCAGAAAGAGAAATTAGAGAAGCAATCCCGTTTACCATCGCATCAAAAAGAATCAAATACTTAGCAATAAACCTGTCTAAAGAGACAAAAGACCTGTACTCTGAAAATTATAACGCAATGATGAAAGAAATCAAGGATGACTGAACAGGTGGAAAGACATACCATGCTCTTGGATTGGAAGAGTCAATATTATCAAAATGACTATACTACCCAAGGCAGTCTACACATTCAGTGCAATCCCTATCAAATTACCAAGGATATTTTTCACAGAACTAGAACAAAATAGTCTGAAGTTTGTTTGGAAGCACAAAAAAACCCAGAATAGTCAAAGACTTCCAGAAAAAGAAAAATGGAGCTGGAGTAATCAGGCTCCCTGACCTCAGACTCTACTACAAAGCTACAGTCATCAAAACTGTATGGTACTGGCACAAAGACAGAAATATAGATCAGTGGAACAGAATAGAAAGGCCAGAACTAAACCCACACATACATAGTCAACTAATCTATGACAAAGGAGCCAAGAATATACATGGGAGAAAAGACAGCCTCTTCACGAAGTGGTGCTGGGAAAACTGGACAGCTACATGTTAAAAAATGAAACTAGAACACTTCCTAACACCATGCACAAAAATAAACTCAAAATGGTTTAAAGATCTAGATATAAGACCAGATACTATAAAACTCTTAGAGGAAATCATAGGCCAAACAGTCTCTGACATAAATGATAGCAACATCTTCTCAGATCCATTTGTCAGAGTAAGGACAATAAAAAGAGAAATAAACAAATGGGATTTAATTAAACTTCAAAGTTTCTGCACAGCTAAGGAAACCCTAAATAAAACGAAAAGACAACCCACAGGATGGGAGAAAATATTTGCAAATGATTCAACAGACAAGGGATTGATCTCCAAAATCTGCAAACAACTCCTACAGTTCAACACCAAAGAAATAAACAACCCCATCAAAAAATGGACAGAGGATCTAGGCATACAATTCTCCAAAGAAGACATGCAGATGGCAAATAAACACATGATAAGATCTTCAACATCGCTCCTCATTAGAGAAATGCAAATCAAAACCACTATGAGGTACCACCTTATACCAGCCAGAATGGCCATCATCAAAAAATCTACAAACAATAAGTGCTAGAGAGGGTGTGGAGATAAAAGTTCCCTATTACACTGCTGGTGGGAATGCAAACTGGTGCAACCACTGTGGAAAACCATATGGAGATTCCTCAGAAAACTCAAATTAGAATTACCATTTGATCCAGCAATCCCACTCCAGGGCATCTATCTAGAGGAAACCATGACTCGAAAAGACACATGTACTCCAGCGTTCATTGCAGCACTCTATGCAATAGCCAGGTCATGGAAACAACCTAAATGCCCATCGACGGAGGAGTGGATAGGGAAGATATGGTACATACACACAATGGAATATTACTCAGCCATTAAAAGGAATGAATTACCAACGTTTATAGCAACATGGATGGACCTAGAAATTATCATGTGAAGTGAAACCAGTCAGACAATTAGACAGCAACACCCAATGCTACCGCTTATATGTGGAAACTGAAAAGACACAATGAACTTCTTTGCACAACAGAGAATGACTCACAGACTTTGGAAAGCCTTGGTTTTTCAAATAAGACAGTCTGGGTTGGTAGGGGGATGCACTGTGGGTTTGGGATACAAAATGTATAAAACTGACTTGTGATGATTAATGTACACCTATAATTGAAATAAAATCCATTAAGAGAAAAAAATAATAAATAAATAAATATAAATGTTATCAAACTTGAGCTTTAAACAATGAAAAAATCTGTATGTTTTCTCATTTCCCTTTAAGAAATCAAATTTAAATTTAATTCAGGAAAGAAAAAGATTAATGCCAATAAAAATTTTTAACCTAGACCCATGTTATACTAAGGGTGTATTTTTCATGAAGAGTGTCTATATCACCTGAATGTTGATTTGAAATGTAGAATCTAGAGCCCTACTGGAGATCTGCCATAATCTTGATAATGTGTTTTTTTTTTTTTTACAAGATCCCCAGGTAATTTGCATACACAATAAAATTTAAGGAACATTTATCTAGGCCACCTTTGTGAAGCTACCTGGAGACACAGAATGTTTGTTTGTTACTTACTTATTTATTTACTTTTGCTTTTTAGGGCCCCACCCACAGCATATGGAAACTCTCAGGTTAGGCATCAAATCAGAGCTATAGCTGTTGGCCCACACCACAGCCACAGCAACGCTGGATTCAAGCCACATCTGCGAAGTGCACCACAGCTCACATCTACACTGGATCCCCGACCCACTGAGCAAGGCTAGGGATCAAACCCACGTCCTCATAAATATTAGAATCATTTCTGCTGCATCACAAAGGGAACTCCTGTTTTACCCCTTTAAAATGCACCATTGTGTGACTAACACCAGCTACCATGGGTATTTACTGTCCTCAAGATTACAGCACTCTAAATAAATTCTCTGAATGGGATAGGTGTGTGGAAGGGCATGTCCCTGAGGAAATCTAATCACAAACATAAAGTCAAAAAGACACTCAAGTTCTTCACTGCAGATAACTGATGATTGTTGTACACCTATGAATGTAATAATATTAAGTAATAAAAAAATAAAAAGTAAACTAGAGAATATAGCTGAGATATAAAATAAAATCTAATTTAATGGGAAAAAATAAACCAGAAAAAAAGGTCCTTGTGCAGAAAACATTACTGCAGAATGCTCAAATAAAACAAGAATACAATTGAACTAAAACCAGAAGTTTTAGTTGCAAAAAAACTTAAGGGCTCAAAATAATGAATAAAGGCAGGCTCACTTTGTTTTACCTTATTTATTATTAATTTCATTTATTATTAATTAAAATTAGTCTTTAATAACTTTTTAACTTTAATATCCAAAAAGTACTACTAAATTTTTGTTGTTCTTTTTCTTTTTTTCTAAATAGACGCTCTGAGAGGCAACACTAAAACTTCACTTACATATTCAACAACTATAATGCCAGGTATTGCTTTAGATATTTAAGATATAATCAGTAAAGAAAAAGAAATTGTCTACCTTTGTGATGCTTACATTCTTGTGTGGAAACATCAGCAATAAATGCCAAAAGGAAGTAAACTGAATTTAAATAGGACTATCAGTTGTAGAGATAACATTTGGGCAAAACTTGAAGGAAATAAGAAAAACAGAAGAAAGTATAGGAAGGCCTAATTGTTTTGGCAGGTGAATGATACATGTGAAGCTCTTCCATGTATTTACTACTTCTCATTTCCCTTCCAGTTTTAGTGAGACATAATTGACATAGAGCACTGTGTAAGTTTAAAGGGTAAAGCGTAATGATTTGATTTACACATATCATGAAATGATTACCACAGTAAGAATAGTGAATATCCATCATCTCATACAGATACAAAATAAAAAGAAAAAAATACGTTTTCCTTACTATGAGAACTCAGGACTTATTCTCTTAATAACTTTCATATACAACATTCAGCTGTGTTAACTATAAAATATATTATTAAAACATGTTATTATAATTATGATATTATTTCATGTTGTGCATTACATCCCTAGTGCTTATTTATCTTACAACTAAAAGTTAGTACCTTTTGTCTACCCTTGTCCAATCCACCTTCCCCTTCCCCACTGCCTCTCTTAGCCATAAATCTGATCTTTTTTCCATGGATTTGTTTGAGATTCCACATATAAGTGAAATCATGCAGTATTTGTATTTCTCTGTCTGACTTTCACTTAACATAATACTTCTAGTTTCACATGTTGTCACAGTTGGCAAGATCTCACTTTTTATGGCTGAGTAATATTCTGTACATAACATATCATATATTCTTCCATCCAAGTACTAACTAAGCAGGTCTGACACTGCTTAGCTTCCAAGATCAGACAAGACTGGTGCATTCAGGGTGGCATTGCTGCAAACATATCACATATTCTTAATTCATTCATTTATTGATGGGCACTTGTTGCTTCCGTACCTTGGCCACTGTAAATACTGCTGCAATGAACATATAGGGGTGCATATATCTTTTCAAATTTGCAGTTTATTTTATTTATTTATTTTTTTTTTGGAAAACTACCCCAATGTGGAATTGCTGGATTGTATGGTAGTTCTATTTTTACATTTTTTGAGACAGCTCCGTACTGTTTTCCATAGTGACTATACAGATTTACATTTCAGTCAATAGTGCACAAGGATTCTCTTTTCTCCACATCCTTGCCTACACTTGTTATGTGTTGTCTTTTGCTCAACAGACATTCTGATGGGTGTGAAATGATATTTCACTTGTGGTTTTAATTAGAATTTCCCTGATGATTAGTGACATTGAGCATCTTTTCATGTGTCTATTGGCTATCTGCATGTCTTCTTTGGAAAAAGTCTATTCAGGTCCTCTGCCCATTTTTAATCATGCTGTGTGTTTTGTTTTGTTTGATATTGGGTTGTATGAATTATTTGTATATTTTGGATATTAACCACTTATGAAATATATTGTTTGCAAATATCTTCTATTCAGTTTGTGGCCTTTTCATTTTGTTGATAATTTCTTTACTTTGCAAAAGTTTTTTAGGTTGATGTAGTCACATTTGTACATTTTTCATTGCTTGAGGAGATACATTTTAAAAAATGTATTGCTAAGGCACAGAGTATACTGCCTATGTTTTCTTCTAGGAGTTTTATGGTTTCAGGTCTTACGTAAGTCTTTATTTTGAGTTTACTGTTACATATGGTTTGAGAAAGTAGTCCAGTTTGATTCTTTTGCATGGAGCTGCCCACTTTTTCTAATACCATTTGTTGTAGAGGCTGTTTTTCCTCATTGTATATTCTTAGCTCCTTTGTCATAGATTTATTGACCATTACAAGCATGGGTTCATTTTTGGGCTCTCTATTCTGTTCCATTGATCTATGTATCTGTTTTTAAACCATGCTGTTTTTGATTATAGCAAGTTTGTAGTATAGTTTGAAATCAAGAAGCATGATGCATCAGCTTTGTTCTTTCTCAGAATTATTTTGGTTATTCAATATCTTTGCCATTTCAATACAGATTTTAGTAGTATTTGATCTAGTTCGTTGAAAATTGCTTTTGATAGAGATTGCACTGAATTTGTAGATTGTCTTGGATAGTATGGCTATTTTAACAATATTTATTTTTCTAATCCATGGGTATGGTATATCTTTTCATTTGTTTGTGTTGCCTTTGATTTATTTCATTGGAGCCTTATACTTTTCTGAGTACAGATCTTTTACTTCTGTAGATAAATTTATTCTTAGTTATTTTGTTCTTTTTGATGCAGTTGCAAATGAACTGTTTTCCACACTTAAGGAAGATCAAGGGAGGGAAATGTTCTCCTAACTTTTAATATGCTGTTAATCCACTACTTTAGCAATTGTGGACAACTCACTCTATAATTTTATGTATCATTCCTTCTTGTGATCCATATATTTGGCCAGGACTAAACTCACATTTTATTTTTCCCTTGCCCTTATTTTAAGTTTAATTACATCTAGAAATTAATTGCATGACAAAAACTTTAGTATGTGCTTACTATGTACAAAATTTATCTTTCTCTGACCTTGGAAGAAGGTACTTTTATCCTTACTCTAGAGATGAGAAAATTCAGGGGCTGAGATAATGAGATGGCTTCTCTTGGAAACTAAAGTCACAGTTTTAAAGCCATACCCAAAATCTGACTTAATGTAATATGTGAGACACCTGTAATGTTTAATTTCATTATAAGTTTACTTACGGGATGGACTACAGAAATTTCTTACCAGAGACTTCATGCATTAATAATTAACACACAAAGAGGCAAAATAGACAAATAAATAAGCATTTCATGGTAGCTCAATACCTAAAAAAGAAATCAATATCCTAAAATAGTCTTTACAATACAGTTATTTATGTCTTGTTATCTACAACCCTCTCATGTTCCACACATACAACTGTTTCAATTGACTGAATTCCTCCTATGAGTTGGAGACTGCACCATGTATTACCAATATGTAATTGCATTTTCTTAATAACATTATTTTAGAGATGAGAAAACAGGCCTAGAGAGATTAAGCGGGACCTATGTCCTTAAGTTTCATGATGAAAGGTGAGTCTTAGTAACGCATTTGGAGCCCCAGAAACTTCTATGTAAGGAACTTCTTAAGGCACTCAGAGTAGAGGTAATAAATAGCCCATTAGAACATGGGAAATCTAGGGGTGAGTAAGGAGTGATTATCTTGGACTATAGACAAGAAGTCAGGATAAAACACCAACTGTGCCTCTAGAAAGAATGTTCCAGAGCCAAGTGTATTGCATATGAGTACTAATCTGACATTTCTGCCCATCAAGGCCCCAGCAAAGACCTAGACCATCTAGGTGACATACCTTTATAAATCCATCCTTGCTGGGAGGTGGGGGGCAAAAACACTGTCAGAGTCAGAAATGACTCTTAGTGTCCCTGGTCATGATAAGCAATGGGCAGACTGAGATGAGAAAGGGTACCACAAAATCAAACTGCACTGTGTGTATCTCTGAGTACAACAAGCTATTGATAACAGAGATCCTGAGTCATCAATAATACACTGAAGGAAACAGAGATGTGTGCAGCATATGATAGAAAGCTTTTCATTTAAAATTGTTGAACTAAGTCTAGGCACTTGATCTGGCAAGTTTTATGAGCCCTACTGGAATATCCACTTTATGTGGAATTCTCATTTCCTGACAGCCTTGGATAGATCAGGCCAAGCTATGATAATGCTCATCTCTGTGCACTGTAATGAAGCTGCCATGGTAACTCTAGAAGTCACTTTTAAAATGTGCAATTTTAAAAGTTCATTTCTCAGGAAAAAAAGATTAGCACAGCTGTAACACTCATAACAATCTAATGAGACTTGAAAGGAACATTCAGGAAAAAAAACCATATAGACTGCTCAGATTTCACAATTGCACTGTCCTTCTGAGAATGACATGGCCCTCCTATGACTTCCCTAATCAACGAAACAAGGGGAACATGAGGTCAGAAACTTAAATTTTGGTGTGTATGAACCTAGCATTAGAACTCAGTCAACTCCTACTTAGCTCAGGATGCTTGCTAAGTAAATCACAGAAGCACTTGCACAGGACACTTTATGTTCTTGTCATTTTCATAATTTAAGGAGCTAGGTATAATAAATGTTCTTAGCATTAGTTATTTAGGAAAGGTTGGCTGTACATTTTATGACTGATCACAGAAATCAGACTGGGAAGGAAACAAATGTGACCTATTGGAATTGAGTCCCTCTCCAAAGTAAAACCCACTACCCTCAGCCCTATCCACCCCCAGCTTTTTGAGAGGAAAAAGGCACAAATCAATGCCCAAGGTCTCTGTACCTTGTTATGGAAAACATGTCTTTCTTTCTTTCTTTCTTTCTTTCTTTTTTGCTAAGGGAGATTGTAACTTTTTAAAAATTCACTGATTTTTGGAGTCTGAATCAGTGCCTCTGATCTAGAGATACAGAATGCTTAGGAAGCTCCCATTATCTCTAGGACCTCGGAAGCACCAGAAGTATGCATTCCTGGAGGCATAATGTGATTTCTTGAAGTGGCATGTTTAATTGGAATGCCTTTTCTAGCATTTTCCTTCAAGGCTTACAATTTAGGATGGGTGCCCTGGCTTCAAATTCAAATAAGTCAAAACAATTTTTTGGTCTTTTTTTTTTTTGTCTTTTCAGGGTGGCAACCGCAGCATATGGAGGTTCCCAGGCTAGGGGTTGAATCGGAGCTGTAGCTGCCGGCCTACGCCACAGCCACAGCAACACAGGATCAGAGCCACATCTTAACCTACAGCACAGCTCACAGCAACGCTGGATCCTTAACCCACCAAGAAAGGTCAGGGATCAAACCCACAACCTCGTGGTTCCTAGTTGGATTTGTTTCCACTGCACCACGATGTGAACTCCAAAATAAGTCAAATTTAATAAATATTAGAAAAAGACTTTTACAGCCATCTGCTAATAGAAGAAACTTAATCTATACATATGTCTCCACATTGCTCAGAAAACTGTCCTCCAAAGTTTAAGTAGTTATTCACCTCGCATTGGCCTTACATAAAAAAACTTGAGTTACAAGGTTCAGGAGTCACAGAATTCAGCTTCCCCACTTGGCCTGGCTTTCCAAAATACTCAACAGTGACTTGATCATCAATTTCACCAAGTTAGTTTAAGGACAACAAAAGTGTTTTGCTTGATACCACCTCCTCACCACACACACACACAAAAACACACACACGCACAATTCCTGTTGCAGTCAGAAGAACTGATTGACATCGTTCAAAGAAAGCAATAGGAATATATTGAGTCATCTGTTTTGACTTCATGTCAAACCAGCCTTGCCATCAAACATTACTTTGGCCCTCTTAATGATTTCTAGACCTGTTGGTAGCAGTGGAATCAGACAGAGGTAGAGAAGTTTCCTTGAAACTGATTATATTACAAACAATGGAAAAGAAGTAGAAAATCAAATTAGGCCAGTCAGCCTGCTTAGCAGACTTCCATTGTAACTGGTTGTCAAAGGACCAAGAAATGCTGGCTCAGCCTCTTGCCCTTAGAGTAGTGACAGGGCTCATTCTATTGCACACGATTAACTTGAACCTTTGATAAGCATCAGGGCTGGTTTCTTGGGGCTCTTTACAACTCTCACAACTTAAACATTTAGTGGCTGGAAAATTCTATTCCACAGGTGGGAGCAAACACTGGTGAGTTCAGTGTCCCTGCCAGTTATGTGCCACCTTTTATACACAAGCTGATAATGGTTAGAGAAACCGCACTTTAAGCTTTTATAATTGATAGAATCTACCTTGTTGTGGATGGTGTTTTAAGCATTGGACCACAGACTGAAAAAGACAAAATTCCTATTCTGAGGGAATTCACTCCAAAGAGTAAAAACCACTGTTCCAGTGGGAAGAATGGGCCCCCTTTCTACCCTGCCATTCACATTCATCCATCCCTAGGTGCTTGGCTTCCCTTTTCCACTTGAAACTTTTTCAAAGTTTTCACGTATTTACTTTCAACCAAACTACTGTCCTCTTGATTGTATCATGAGATCTTGTTAAGTTATTTTATATACTAAAAAAAAAAGACATGCAAAATCATGGATTTCCTCAATTTCAGTCCCCTCTACCTCAAAATTTATGTCTTATATTAACAGTACTCAGGTCCTTTCCTTCGATGTTATCTTTATCCATTTCAAGTCTATTACTCATTTTCTAAATGGCCTCTTGTCATGCTTCTGCTCTCAATTTCTTGTAATCCATGGAAATAGCTGGCTGTTTCATACTCCAGTGTTCCTCTGAACTCTTCCATTCAGCCTAGAACATTCTTCCACATTTGCCCTGCAGGAACATTACTGCTCAACTCCTAGAACTCAACTGCTGCTCCCTTTTACACTCTGCTCCCTCCCTTTTCTTTCTTGTATCTTTGATTTTTCTTTATCCACTAAGTACATATCCTTAGCCTTCATATTGAGGTAAGTCATTCTAAAGAAAAAAATGAAAAAAAAATCAATGCTTTTCTTAGATGTTACTCATCAGATTACTGCAATCTTCTCTTCCTTCTATATCCTGAAAGACATACATTCCTTAGCTCTACTTTCTTTAAAAAGATTTGACTTGCAACTTTTTTTTAAATTATGAAATGGACATAGAAAATTTGGAAAAAAATGTTTCAGAGTTAAAGGAAGAGAAATCCCACCATGTAGAGAAAAATGCTGAGGTGATGCAAGACAGTATACTGTTGCCTTAAGTGAGCAGCTTCCAGAGATGACTCAGGGTTTGAGTCCTGGCTCAGTTACACATCAGGTATGTCACTTTGGCCATAAACCTCATCTCTCTGTGCCCTTATTTCCCCTTGTGCAAAGTATGTAACAGTAGCCCTTCGGGGACTTGCTGCGAAAATTAAACATATTAATGTAAGGGTATGTAAAACACTTACAGGATCTTGCAATAGTGAATAGAGCGATAACTATGTACACTTTTATAGTGGTATGCACATTTCTAGTCTTTTCTTTGCACATGTATTTAATTCTTTTTTTTTTTTTTTTTTTTTTTTTGCTTTTTAGGGCTGCACCCTTGGTATACAGAAGTTCCCAAGCTAGGGGTCGAATCAGAGCTGCAGCTGCCAGCCTACACCACAGCCACAACAATGTGAGATCCGAGCCTGCTCTGTGACCTACACTACAGCTCACGGCAATGCCAGACCCTTAGCCCACTGAGCAAGGCCGGGGATGGAACCCACATCCTTAAGGATCCTAGCTGGGTTCGTTAACCACTGAGGCACAAAGGGAACTCCTAAATAAACAGTTTGTTATTTGGGGTCTTGCAATCCAAATTGTTTAACAAGTTGATTTTTCACTGACAGTGTTGGGTGTCTTCATTCCCTATGTCTTTACTCTTCCTCAGACAGCGCAGGCACTCAGGATGCAGTTCAGCCCCTTGGTCAGAGACAAACCATGTGAAGAGACTAACAGCATGTGAAGAGATCATCCCAAATTCTCACCTTGTTGACACATTCCCTTAGTTAAACTTTTCTTAACTTCACTGACACTACTCTCTTATCATTGTTTTCTACAAACAGTCTGTCTCCTACAAGACTTCTGTCTTGTGCTGTTAAACTGCTAAACATTGTCAGCACTTTTCCAGAACACCAAGTGCCTTTTTCCTGCTTCATGCTCTACTTCTTCTCTTGCATGTGTGTGTATATATATATATATATATATATATATATATACACACACACACACACACACACATATATATATATATCACCTTACCTTCAAACTTAAGATTCTTAAAACTAACCTTATTTTTTTAAAAAAAAACTTTATTTCATTGTTTATCCAACCACAGTTAATGGTATCACCACCACACACCCAGCCATCTAAGTCATTTAAGAAATTTTTGTCTCATTCTCAGAGTACTTTAGAGTGTGTGAAACTGAACTTTTCAAAAAATTTTCACACCTCAGAACCCATATTTCAAATTTGTTCTTCCTCATATAGTTCCTATCGCAACCACTGATACTGGAATCCACCTGGTTTCCCCAGCAAGAAATTTTAGAGTTGTCTTCAATTTCTATCTTCACTTCTTCCTCGGTTTCTTCCAAACATGAATTCCTATTATTGTGACCTCCTTCTTAGCTATTTTTTATCTCCTTTGCTCTATCTGGGATGTTTACACTTCTCCGCATGTATTACTGCAATGGCCTCTCGCGGTATATTGAATTGTTTTTCCCAAAAATGCATGTCCACCTGGAATGTTAGGATTTGCCTTTATTTTGAAGTAAGGTCTTTGAAAATGTACTTAAAGTAAGAATCAAGATGAGGTCATTCTAATTTAGAGTGTGAGTGTCCTGTAAGAGAGAAAAAGACAGATCCATATAGGGAAGAAGACCATGTGAAGATGGAGGAAGAGATCAAAGTGATGATGCCAGAAGCCAAAGAATGCCAAGAGCCAGGAAAAGCTAAAAGAGACAAAGATTCTCTCCTAGAGGCTTCAGAGGGAGTGTACCCTGTTGATACCTATATTAAATTCCTTAAGCCATAAAGTTTGGGGTAATTTGTTATGATAGCTCTAGGAAACTAATATGAGTCCCAATTAGTTTTCCCCACATATCTGCCAGAATCAACAGATCACACTACTTCTATGATTAAAGTCTTTCAATAAAACACAAGCAAAGTTCTTCCTAATCTGGCTCCTCTTCCTTTTCTTATTCTCATGCACTCTTTATACTCCTGACCACCTGTGACCCCTGAACACAAATTTTGTTCATTCCTAAGTGCCTTTCTGAATTCTACCTCTCCTGCCAGCTTTTCCTCTTCATACTATTAGTCATCTATCACAACTTAACCTGGGTATAACCTCCTCTATATGGTCCCTCTTGACTCTTTTCTGTCAAGTTTATGTTCTCCATTTTTTATTATTATATTTATAATTATATCATAATTGTGTATATTCTCTCATTCATCTTTATAGTCCAATACAGAGTAGGTACTCAATATCTATTGTTGAAAGAATTCCTTTTCCCTTATAAGTTATACATAATTAAATATATATACATTTAATTAAAAAATAATTTTGAGTCTTTCCTCTCAATTTGCCCCCCAATCTCGCTCTCTCAGTTTAAAGAGTTCAACTCTCTTAAATGTCTTTCCTGCCTCCATAGGCCTATTTTCCATTTTATTTCTTCTTCTACCATTAATAGGAACATTCTGAAACACATCCAAGTAATTCATTCCCTCAGCTAGAAACTTCAACAATTTTCCATTACCTCAAGGATAAAACCCAAACTTTCTACCATGACATTGTTTCAGTCACTCTCCATCATTAATGCTACGTTCCAATCTCCCTAGATTTACTACAAATCCTTAAACTCCTCTAAGTCTGGGTCTTCACATCTTTGTTCTAGCTCTCCCCTCCCAGTGAAATTGTCTTCCTCCTCCATTGGGCTTAGGTGTCTCCTCTTTGAGATTCTTCTCAGACCCTGGAGTAGGCACAGGGGAGTCCATTACTCTTTCTCCCATCTTCCTACAGATCTCTATCACAACCTCTTCAATCAAACACAGCACAGTGTTGCATGGTTGGTCTGTCTCTCTCTCCTTGAATCTTCCCACACAGAATATGGAAATTTGGGACCTTCTTTGTAGTCTGACATCCAGCAAAGAGTAGGTGCTCAGTAAGTATTGTTTCAGAGTTGGCTGATCCTTCTTACATTAAAGATTTTGCTAATTTGTTTTCAGCAATAATGTATAAATGTACAAACACATACAAGTGTAAAACTGTGATGGTTAACTTTATGTGTCAACTTGCCTATGCCACGGTACGCAGCTAGATGTCTCTGAAGATATTTAAAAATGAGGTTCACGTTTAAACTGGCAGACTTTGAATAAAGAAGATTATCCTTCATACTGTGGGTGGGCCATATCCAATCAATAGAGGGTCTTGAGAGGGAAAATATTGACCTTGCCTGAGGAAGAGGAAATTCTGCCAGAAAATGACCATTAGACACAAACTTTTACTCTTCCCTGGATCCTCACCCTACTGACCTACTCTGAAGATTTTGGACTTTGAAGCCTCCATAGTCTCATAAGCCAGTTCCTGAAATGAATCTCTAAATGCCCATCTTACTGGTTCTATTTTTCTGAGGAACTCTGATGAATACAATAGCCAAGACATACTTCTTTTCACCTGAAAAATTTCATTGGTTCTCTCTCTACACAAAAGTTTCTAAAACACGGTAACACAAAAATAGTTACGGATAAATTCCATGAGCTTAGATTTGTATTTGTTGTGAAGGTGTTTTTGTGACCCAGCAGCCCTGAAGTCACCCTGAGCTTGAGTTGTAATCCTGCTCTAGTAGCTGGACGACCATGGTCAAGTTACTCAGCCTGTTAGTTTTCTCCGACTTCATTTTAGAATGAGGTCAAACTACCTACCTTATGTGATTGCTGTTGTGAGGATTACATGATTTACAATGAAAACAAGTAAAGTGCTTAAAACAGTGCTTGACAAATAGTAAGTGCTCAGTGAATGCTAACTGTCATGTTTATAAAGCCTGCTCTGTCTGCCTAATTGCTTCAGTTTACTCATTTACTTGTTAATTTACCAATGAGAAAAGTTGGAATTATGTTTTTGTGTAGCTCCTCCAATCTAGAAATTAATATATAATAAGGTACTCATTATTATAAAATTCAAGTATTAAATTATTTTTTGGATGGCTTATGCTTCTTGATGTAGTGAATGTGTATTCCTAGGGTGATATTCTTTTTACTTATTGTTTTAAAAACTGCCTACTTTGATTCTAGGGTACAGGAAATGTGAAAAGTTCACATATATAGGTAAAAATGAAAAATATTTTCATTACTAAGGACATAATCAAGACAGAATGCAGCAATTAAGTAATTACTTAAGGGAATAAAAATATTGTTTTTGAGTATGCTAAATATTCTTACTTATAGAGAGTGTGCTGGTATTCTGTCTTGAGCTATAACATATGCATATGCACATGTAATTAGAGCCAATGCTGGATTTTCCCTACTTATGAATGAAAATAGTGATTTAAAAAAATTCAAAATAAATTTTGTCTGGCCTGGAATTGGACATGATTTAGGGATAATGAATGAATTTATTATGGACTACACATGTATGTTTTCAACCTTTATCCAAAACAAGACAAAAATCAATCTTTATTTCTTAGCACAGTCCTGCTTATTATTTAAGAAATTGTTTCAGAATTGTGTTAATAAGAGTGGAGTCAATCAGGAAGAAAGGAAAGGGAAAGAGTGTGTGTGTGCATGTGTGTGTGTTTCACACATTAATCCCATAAGGCATTGCTCTTTCCTCATTACTTTCTGTTTTCCACTGATGGTATTGAATTCTTCTTGCTCTTTCTTGATAAAGCTCTTGCTCTTTCTTGATAAAGCATCATGTCCCTAAGGACACATACTAGATGTTGAAAGAAAACATTCCTTTTTTTCCCCCTTTGAGTATGTAAAAGATTGTGAAGACACTTTCCATCTTTACTCCTGCAGTTCTCTCTTTAAATCATTACTAATAATCTGGCAATCAAATGCACTCAAAAGATATATATGAAACAGTCTTCATTCTTTTTATCACTGGCAAAAGAATTTTTGATTTACAAGTGGATCAAGAAACATACACATATTTCACTGAAATATATGAATGACTATATAAAAGACCTATAAACAAATGATAAACTGAGAATAAAGCAATATCAACCAAAAGGGCCTATATTCCTGAAGTCACTTAAGTCATTTCCTGTCTTCCAATCAGGCTTCATTAAATCAATACAGACTGATGAGTGTTTATCTCTTTCTTATTAATTTCCAGAAGAAGGATGCCTCGTTTAAGGGGTAATCATTACCTACATACGTATATATATGCATATGTATATATACATATATGTATATATGTGTATATATGTATATATCACATGTTATTTTTAAAAATTCAAAATAAGTTTTAACTTGTTTTGACCTTGCATTATATATTTGCTTTTTCTTAGACCTCTGATGGGACAACCTCACTATAGTCTTGTGAAAGTGGAATTGTTACTGCATTTTGTAGAAAGAAAAAAAATTCACTGTACAGAAAATAATTTTTTTGAAGTTTTTTTTTTTTTTTTAATTTAACACCAGGGTTCTTCAGTCAATCCAAATTATTTTTTAAAACACCTAAATCACAAGTCCTGCTGTGACATAGTGGGTTAAGAATCCAACTGAGCCTCAGGTTGCTGCAGACATGCAGGTTTAATCACAGGCCCAGCCCAGTGGGTTAAAGGATCCAGTGTTGCCATAGCTGTGGTGCAGGTTACAGCTGCAGCTCAGATAAAACCCTGGCCCAGGAACTTCCATATGCTGTGTGTACGGCCATTAAAAAGAAAAAAAAAATCTAAATCACATCTTACAAAACTATTTTGAATAGAGAGAAATTCTCAGGTGATATAATTTTTCTTTCACATCTTATCTTTTCCACCCAAAATTTTCTTCCATGTTTTAATAAAACTGCTTAGCGTTACATTCCATTGATATAACATGGTAAACACAGATTAACCTAAGTCTTCATTGTCAGCATTTCTATATGTAAAAATCAATTAGGTTTGAAATCTTTGTGCTTTGGTATTAGGTTTGCTGACTAATGTGGATGCATCTGGTGAATTTTCTCAGCTTCGAAAGGACTTGAGAAAGAAACCAGAAACCCTTTGAAAAATGAGCCCACTAGATCCTGAGGTGGTTGTTTGATATCCATGGTCAGCCTAGCTTGGCTGCTTTCCAGAGCCTGGAATAAGAAAAAGTTCCCTGTTTGTTCCATCAAGTCCCTCTTGTAAATGACCGGTGGCATATCTTTAACTGGACTCTTCATCCTTCATATCCCTGCTTTTTAATCCCCACCTCCGACTCACCCCAATTTTTCTCTCTTTACTTCCAACCTAATGTTATGTTAACACTTTTGGGGGTGAAATGGCATAATTTTATCACACACATTTTCCTCTGACTGACAAGTAGAAACTTGTATGTCCTTTAATGCCAAATTTCTAATCTGGCCTTTTCTCTAATGTTCATTTCTCCTTCAGTACAAAAGGAGTTTTCCTTAATGCGTTCAACAGATGCTCCTTCCCAATGCCATCTTTTCAGAGCACTGAAAAGTGCTCTATTGTGGAGCCTAGCAGATATGCTTGAATATACAAACACAGCGATACTTCTTTTCTTTATTGACTTGCACTGAAATCTGTGCCTCTACTAAATACAACACTTCACCATCCCAGTATCAGGCTGCCCATGTGCTAAGACATTTGTGTCTTCTTTAAATGCATCAAAACTTCCCAGGTTTGCCTCCAACAATATTTTAACAGATAACACACTGCCAAAAGCCAATCAAATGCTTTCCAGATCTTCTCAACAACATTACTGATGACAGATGGTTAGCCTCCACGTTTCACCAAACCATGGGACAGTATTAGAAATAACATTGCCTCTATATGATTATGTAGGAGGACGGCATATGTAATTCCTGTTCAACTCTTGACCCCTGCAAGAACATAAACATTTAGAAGAGTTCCAGAATACTAGAAGAAGTATCATTGTACATGGTTTTACGTGAACTATTTACTTACTGGTCCCCTTAGTAGGAGGGAAATTATTTATTTGCTTATCTTTTCATAGGAATCATAAGCATCATTCTGCTATATTTGTAATGCCCATTCTCAGAGGTTACCAAAGAAAGGCAGCTAATTTTTCACCAGTGAAAATGTTCTGAAAATATATGTACTGAGGTCTTGAAAATGTAACTTCTCAGAAGTCTGTTTTA
>PVHT021183619.1:3778676-3815663 GCA_004024745.2 Catagonus wagneri | reverse complement strand
TATGTAAAAATTTTAAATTGTGTAGGATAGTTATAATTTAAATAAAACTTTTGGGCACCAAATAGGCTATGATGTTAAGTAGCTTATCAGAGATGCATGGAATGGTTGTCATGTCCCTAGCTCCTTAAATACTGCCAAATACAACCTTCCTAGATATAAATCCCTGAAGGTAAGGATTATGTCTGTCCTGTTCACTTTTGTATACCCATTGACGAGCACAGAATCTGCTGCCAAAATATCTACTCAATAAATGTATTACCATTCAGATGAATAAACAGATGGATAAAATGATGGTTTGATTTATCTAGCTAAAGCATTTTATAACGTCATCTTTTTATGTTTATTTTAAAATGTTTTATTTTATTGAAATTTTTTTGGCCATACCCACTTCAAGCAGAAGCTCCTGCCCAGGGATTGAACATGCAGCACAGCCATAACCAGAGCCACAGCAGTGACAAAGCTAGATCCTTAACCTGCTGAGCCACAAGGGAATTTCATATTCAAATTTTTTGAAAGAATAACATAGTGAGAATTGGTATATATTATTGGTAAAGGCCTGGCTTTAACTCTGGTTATACTTATTAGGTTCATAAAAGTGGAAACTTCTTAAAAGCTAGTTTAATTTCTCCATCTTTATTATTATAAATTTTTTAAGACTTTAAAGAAAATGATTAACTTTTTTTTTTTTTTTTTTTTACTTTTTTACAACTGTGGCATATGGAATTTCCCAGGCTAGTGGTCTAATCAGAGCTGTAGGTGCCAGCCTATGCCACAGCCACAGCAACACCAGATCCAAGCCACAGATCCTTAACCCACTGAGCGAGGCCAGGGATCAAACCTTCATCTTCATAGATACTAGTCCGATTCGTTTCCACTAAACCATGATGGGAACTCCCCACTTTCTTCATCTTCAAAATGGAAGTAGTAATGCTTTCTATAACATACCAATAGAGAGACAGTATTATCACGGTCTTAAGCACATTGGCTCTAGGTATAGATTTCTTATATTTGAATCCATGTCCTAATAATAGCTTTGTGTCTCTGCTGAAGATCTTTATGAGAATTTAGTAAGTTGATACTTATAAAGCTGTAGCACCTAGGGCCCAGCAAACACTTAAAACAAATGCTAGTTATTTTCATTGTACAACACTATTTTTTTCTTTCTTGAACCAAATGATGTTTTTTGTTTGTTTCTGTGTGATTAGTTTAAAAGAAAAAAAAATCAGTAATTGTAATTTAAGAGCTGTAAGTATGAATTCATCAGTCAAGTTGCAAATGTGAAATAAAAGGACTTAAAAGGTAGGAGTGGTGATGGAAAAATATCCTGTCAATGTACTAAGACTTTAAAGAAAATGATTAACTTGTTTCCTCTATCCATGTAGTCATCAGCTTCATTTATTCATTTTATCAATTACTTACTCAACAATATGTATTTGAGCCTCGACTCTGTGACAGGCACTACTCTAGGTGTAGTAAATATAATTAACAAATAAACAAATCACAGCCTTCAACAGTACTTAGGGCCAGGTATGTGCCCTGTGTAGAAAACAATAATAAGCAAAATAATATATATTTTATCTAGTGCTAAAGTAGGTTAAATTCATGTAGGTAATTCAGGTAAAGAAGAAAATAGCTCAGAAAAAGAGAATCTGAAGTTTTGGTAGTGCAATTTTCCCAGAGAAGACAGCAGAATCCTCATTTACGTGCTGGATTTCAATAAAGATCTAAAAGAGGTGAGGGAGTGACCCAAGCTGGTGTCTCTGGAAAGAACAGCCAGGCTAAGTGAGAAGCAATGGAAAAGACCGTGATGAGGAACCCTAGCTAGTAAGTGCCAATAACATCCAGGGTCTGGTCTTTTTGCAATCCAGTTCCATAAGGAGGAGAGCAGTAAAAGATGAAGTCAGGGAGGTAGGTGGGAGTGGGCTGGACTGTGTAGGTCCTTGTATGTCAATAGAATGATCTGAAATTTCATTTGTGAATTTGAAGGTTTTTAGAAGGAAGATGAAATTCTTTGATCAGCATTTTAATGGGATTATTTTCATTACTGTCTTGAGAGTGTACAATAGGAAAGGGAAGGGTGGAAACAGAGCCTGGAGATTCCAATAATCACAGTAGAAAATGAAGTTCTCTAGGATCAGGATATTACAGTGAAGACTGTACAAAATGGACAAATTAAGAATCTGTTTTGAAGTTAAAGCCAGGAAGACTCACTAGCACATTAGATGTGAGAAAGGACAAGACAGAGACATTTTTTTTAAAGATCTAGAGCTACTGAAAGAATAAAGTTACCACTAGCCATTTGAGAAGGCTGAAGAAGGGAAATGAAAATCTCTGCATGGTATTAAAGCATATATGGTTTTTACTGTATATATTGTTCTGCCACATGATTTTTTCACTTGAAAATATATGTTGGAGAGTGGTGTAGGCTGCAGATGCAGCTTGGATCTTGCATTGCTGTGGCTGTGGTGTAGGCCAACAGCTGTAGCTCTGATTCAACCCCTAGCCTGGGAACTTCTATATGCTAAAAAGCAATAATAATAATAATAATAATAATGATGATAACTTTTTTTTTGGCTTTTTAGGGCCATACCCATGGCATATGGAGGTTCCCAGGCTAGGGGTCCATTTGGAGCTGTAGCTACCAACCTATGCCAAAGCCACAGCAACACAGGATCTGAGCCGCATCTGTGACCTACACCACAGCTCAAGGCAACGCCGGATCCCTGACCCATTTAGCGAGGCCAGGCATCGAACCAGCATCCTCATGGATGCTAGTCAGGTTCATTAATCATTGAGCCATGACGGGAACTCCCAATAATAATAACTTTTTTAAGTTTTTTTAAAAATTTAAGATAGAGTTTGCAAAAGATAATTTCCTAGTGTTCTTTTCACATAAATAAGACACTGGCAAAATTTTATGATTACTTAACAATTATTAATTTTTCCAAACATACTTCTGGGCAGTGAGAATATATCATCTGCAGGGAAGCTGACAAAGTTCCTGCTGTGATGGAGATAACACTCTAGGGGGTATAAATTTTGTGGACTCGGGGGTTTTGTTTGGATTATCTGATATATTAGAGTATTATATTTCTCTCATATGCTCTAATTACCATGTTTCTCTCTAAGAAATGGAAAATGCACACCAAAAATAGTTTAAAAAACTTTGCATTAAAAATAAATAAAATGAAATAATTAATGACAAATCAGGAAAATATTTTCAATCTATAACACAAAGATTAAAATTCATAAAATTTTTAAAAAATGAAAAATACTAATAATGGACAACTTGATGAAAATAATGTAAATAGCCCTAAAATGTGAATGAGATGCTTAAACTCTCACAATGATGGATTTGCAAATGAGATCCACAGTTAGATAATATTTTCCACTTATCTGACTGCCAAATATGAAGGACTTTGACCATTAACTTTTTGGAAAGGTTCTGGGGAAAACAGGCACTTTCGTTTATTATTAGTGAGGAGGCAAAACGCCATTCTAACAGAGTTTGGAAATATCCAACAAAATATATGTCTTTATTCTTGTATCTAGCAATTCCTTCTAAGAATCTACCTGAAGATCCCCATGCAAAAGTACAAAATGATACATGTACAAGGATATTGATTTTAACAATATTTAAAATAACAAAAGCCTAGAAATAGCATATGTCCGTCCACAGTGAATTGGTTCAACAAATTATAATATGTCCACATAATAAGGTACCAATCATCTGTAAAATGCAATGAGGAAATCTCATCTGATTTGAGGTGACTCTAGAGTATTTAGTTAAGTGGGAAAAAAATGCAGAAAATATAAGAGTAAAGGCAGAGGAACTAGAATGGAAGCAAGATTTCTTTGGATATACATTGTTTTTATTTTGAAATCATCTAATGCTTTACAAAACTTTAAAAATAAAATTAAATAAAATAATCACTAAAAATTGAATAGAGATTAAATAAATGATCCTAATTTTATATAACGTAGAAAACACAGAAAAATGATTATTTCATGTGATTTAAAGTGGAGTACTTTTTTAAATTATATAACCCTGAGTAAGATGTATCCTCTTACATCTTAAATAGACAAATTTCTCTTTAAGAAATATTTTACTGAATTCAGTAGACTTTTTTTTTAGTAGTTCTATTGTTATTTTGAATATTGTTAGTTTTTTAGGAGTCTATATTTTCAGTACATGAAAAAAATATAAAATCAAACATTAATTTAAAACCTGTAGTTTGAAATGTGAACTGGCGAACAATATAAAATCATCAATAATTCAAAAATTTTTTTCTAATATTTGGCTCTGTCCACTAAATAGACCTGGAAGCAATGACAACAACTGCCATAGGCACCCCAACACCAGACTGTGTTTCTAAGTACTATTTTAAAGCATTTTATTAACTAAGTCTGTGATATAAATTACATATTTGCTCATTTTATTAACTTTTGTTTTTGCACTGATATTTTTTGTCATTGAGATCTTTTTTATTTTTATATATTTAAATTTATTTTTTTTCTATTAAGATTTCTGGACTTTTTTACTCACAGTTAAACTTTACTTCCCCTAGGTTATAAGGAAGTGATTTATGTTTTGGTCTAGTATTTCTATGGTTTTATTTCTGGTATTTCACTTTACACATTTGTAGAGTATTCTGGTGTTTGATTAAAGGTATGATGTTTGAGGTTCAGGATCAGTTTTGTCTTTTTTCTAGCTGGTTGCCCAATTGCCTCAATACCATGTATTTTTGTCCTTCTGTTTGAAGATGCTGCCTTTATCACATGCTGAGTTTTCATATATATTTGGATCTATTTCTTCACTTTACATTCTGCTCTTTCGATCTTTCTATTAATCTACTATTTGAGTATACAAGCTTCGCAATATGATTTAATACTTGGTAGAGTTAGTATCAATAACATCTCTACCATTTTTTCATAACTTTCCACAATATGTTTACTTTAAAATTTTTCCTATGCACTTTTGAATAACCTTTCTTAGTTCCAAAACAAAACAAAATTATAACAGCAATCAACAAATAATAGCCCTTTCCTCTCAAAAAAAATCCAGAACAAGAAGAACGTGGCTTAACTTTCCTTTGATGAATTATACTTTTGTGTCTTTCAGAACTGTTTTAAAAATTTCATTGCATAAGATGTGAATATCTCCTATTAAGTACCTCTAAGAATTATTAATGCTGCAAAATGACCCAAACTTAGTGGTGTAAAACAACCATTTTGTTAGGCTCATAGATTCTTTGGATCAGGAATTCGGGAAAAAAGAATGGTGCTGGCTTGCTTCCTTCTCCATGTCATCAACTAAAAAGAATCAGACTGAGGTATCTCAATTGCTAGGGACAAGAATCATCTGGAGGAATCTTCATTCACATATTTAGTGGTTGATTCTGAATGTTGTCAGGAACGTCAGCTGGCGCTGTCCCCTAGAAACCTATATATGGCTTCTCTATCAACTGGGCTGACTCACGGCATGGTGATCTTGGACATCTTACATGGTGATCAGGGCTCCCAAGGCAAGTCTCAAGAGAACCAGATGGAAACTGTATCACCTTTGATAATCTAGCTTTAGATATCACATAATATCACTTCTATCACAGTCACAAACCCACCCAGTTCCAGGTGGTGGGGCATGGATCCCACTTCCTTTGATAAAAAGAGTGTCTAAGTAATATTTTAATTTTACATAGGATGCTACTAACAAGGGATTAATTTCCAAAATATACCAACAGCTCATACAGCTCAATATTAAAAAACAACCCAATCAAAAAATGGGCAGAAGATCTAAAGAGACATTTCTTCAAAGAAAACATATGGATGCACAATAAACATGTGAAAAAAATGCTCAATATTGCTAATTATTATAGAAATGCAAATCAAAACTACAGTGACGTATCACCTCACACCAGTTAGAATGGCCATCATCAAAACGTCTACAAACAATAAATGCTGGAGAGGGTGTTGGAGAAAAGAAACCCTCCTACGCTGTTGGTAGGAATGTAAGTTAGTGCAGCCACTATGAAGAACAGTCTGGATGTTCCTTAAAAACTAAAAATAGTTACCATATGATCCAGTCATCCCATTCCTGGGCATATATTCAGAGAAAACTATAATTCAAAAAGATATATGCTTCCTAATGTTCATACCAGCACTACTGACAAAAGGCAAGACATGGAAGCAACCAAAATGTCCACTAACAGATGAATAAATGAAGATGTGGTGTGTATATACACATACACACACACACACACACACACACACACACACACACACACACACACTGGAATATCACTCAACCATTGAAAAAGAATTAAATAATGCCATTTGCAACAACATGGATGGGCCCAGTGATTACTGTACTAAATGAAGTAAGCCAAAGACAAATATCATATCTCTTAAATGTGGAATCTAAAATAATGACACAAACTTATTTACAAAACAGAAATAGGAGTTCCCTTTGTGGCTCAGTGGTTAACGAATCCGACTAAGAACCATGAGGTTGCGGGTTTGATCCCTGGTCTTGCTCAGTGGGTTAAGGATCCGGCGTTGCTGTGAGCTGTGGTGTAGGTTGCAGACGCGGCTTGGATCCCGCGTTGCTGTGGCTGTGGCGAAGGCCGGCAGCTACAGCTCCTGTTAGACCCCTAGCCTGGGAACCTCCATATGCCGCAGGTGCGGCCCCAGATAAGCCAAAAAAAAAAAAAAAACACAGAAATAGAATCACAGAGAAAAATAAATCACGGTTATCAAAGGGGAAAGGAGAGGAAGGGATAAATTAAGAGTCTGGGATTAATATATACACACTTCTATATATAAAATAGACAACAAACAAGTACCTGCTTTACAGCATAGGGAACTACACTCAATATCTTGTAATAATCTATAAAGGACGAGAATCTGAAAAAGAATATATATATTCATGTATGCATGTATAATTGAATTACTTCACTGCACACCTGAAACCAACACATCATTGTAAACCAATTATACTTTGAAGAAAAAAAAAGAATAAAAAGAGGGTGTGAGATGAAAGATACTGCTGAAGTCATTTTTTTTAAAATGCAATGAGCCAGAGGATTTTTTAAAACATTTTTTCTGCTGCCTTTATAGATTGGGCCTTTTCTTTTAGTTTGTATCCTAACTAGATGTTTATTATTTAATGAATGTTACTGATTTCTGTATATGACTTCTATTCTCTACAACCTTATTGAATTCTCTAACTTTCCTTTTTTTAATGTTTGATTCTTTGGGTTACCAGTTATGCAATCAGATAATCTCCAAAAAGAGTTTTACCTCTTGTATTCCAATTTTTGAGTCTTTTTTTTTAGCTCTAAACTTTTACTTTTGCAAATTGTGTTGGCTATGAACCTTAGTCTAATTTTAAACGTGATGGTGACTCTCATTATCCTTGCCTTTTTCCTGACTGAAAAGAAATTCCTCTGTTTCCATTAATTAAAAATGCTACAACTGAAAAGACAATATTTTATTCATAGTTTTCCCCTTTTTAAAGTTGTTCTATGGTATTGATATATAATCATTACCATCACATTCTCATTTTGAATCATATTCTTAATTATTATAAAGTGCCTGTCTTTTTCTTTCTCCTTTTAAAAAAATACTTTTTCATCTTATTCTACCTGATCTGATATTAAGATCACCAATCCTGATTTTCTTTTACAGCTTACACTGTCTTTCCTTAAACACTTTGTATATGTTGCTCTACTGCCTTCCGGCATTACAAGATTCTGTTTGAAAAGTCTAATACTGTCTTAGCCTGTTTGAGCTGCTTTAACAAAATATTAGAGACTGGAATAACAGAAATTTATTTATCACATTTCCGAAGACTGGAAATCTAAGATCAGGGTATCAGCATGGTTGGCTGAGGGCCCTCTTCTGGACTGCAGACTTTCTTGCTGTATCTTCACATGGAGAAGCAGCTAGGAATGCTTGTAAGAACATTAACTCCACCTGTAAGAGCTTTGACGTCATGACCTAATCACCCCAAAGGTCCCACTTCCTAATACCATCATACTAGATATTTTGATTTAATGTATCACTTTTTGGAGGGGTCACAAACATTCAGCCAACAGCAAATATTAGACTTTTTTTTTTCCTTTATAAGAGTATTGATGTTATTGTCTATCCAATGAACTTTTTCTTTAAAGCCCAATCATTTTATCAGGATATGTCTTGAGGCATATTTGTCCTGGTACACATATTCAATTTGTAGATTCACATATTTTAGTTCAAACGTTTAAAAAGATATTTTATAATATTAATTCTCTTCCATTGTTTTTCTTCCTTGGAAATGTCAACTATGCACATACTAAATTTCCTTTATTTGTCTTCTATATCTGTCATTTAAGATTTACTTGTTTCCATCTCCTTGTTTCCCTTACTTCTATCTGTCAGACCCTTAACTAAAGTCTTCATACCATTGTTTTTTTTTTCTTTATTTTTGAAATAACTTTGTCCTTTTCTTTTTCTGAGTTCTGTTAATTCAACTTTTCCTTTTGTGGTTTTCTAGCCATTTCTTCTTACTGTCTGACTGTTATACTAGAATTTTTGTATTTCTGCTTTGTGAACATTCTTCACAGTTGAAAGTAATTCACTGTTATTTTAAAAAATTCTTATTGGAATACTGGATTATAATTTTTAACCTTTAAATAGCATGGAAGTCTTTTAGTAGAGTGTTCCTTTGTATTGGAAAATTTCTCTGTATTTAAATTTTTTTTTCTTAACTCTTTTTTCTATTTTTTGTCCTTTTTGGTTTTCAGATATAAATGAGAGCAAAATATTCCTGGATGTGAGCATGAAAGGAGTAGGGTAGGAGCTGGAAGGGCTTACCTGATTCACAAGTCTTGCTAGAAAGGTATGGAGACCAGTATAATATGGAAACTGACCAGTTAGAACAGATATCTCTGCCAACTATTTCAGTTTTTAGAAAAAAAAAAATCAGGAGTGAGTTTATGTTGAAGATCAGCCCTGGGGTCCAAAATCGTTCCCTGTTGTGTGGTACCTCTATGTCAGCATTCTTCCATTGCTGCTTGGAACTAACTTGGCTCTGGAGGGCTTCCTCCTCCAGCCCTGTCTTTTCTTTGTTTATTTTGTTGGCCACCACTACCAAGGGACACAAATCTTGTTTGATATGATTCACTTACTTTTAGAAAGTGGATTTTTACTGGCATTTTCTAAATATACTCTCCTCGGCACTCATCTCTAGGCAATGCTCAGCCTTCCTTCTGTTCTCAGTGCTCAGGCCCAAATGTCTTTCAATGCTTTTGAAGCATTTTGCCCAGATTTTGGGATCCTCGCCTTTTGGAGAGCAGATAATTATTTTGGTGTTGGTTTCTGGGATGGGCCCCTGAAGTGTCAATACTTTCCAATTTCCCAACTACTGCATCACAGCAGCTCTGGGGAATTCCTTCCTGGCTCTTCTGCTCTCAGTTGCTTTTGGCAGCATGAAGTTTGTGGGTTTTGTCTCCTATTTTAAGTGAAAAGAGAGCTTGTGACTTTTGTTGTTGTTCTTTTTTGTTTAATTATCTTTTTGCTCTATTTCCAGGAGAAGCAGAGATTCAGAATTAAGCTGCTATCATGCTTTTCCAGAATCATAATTAATATGATTACTTTTGTCGTAGTGAAGAAATGAAGGATATTCCCACTTAAGTCAAGTAAATAAAGAATGGGCTGTTCGTGTGGAAAAATGAGATTCTCTGAAAGATAAATCCCTGAGCAAAGTATATTTCCCACTGGTGAATTTTCAAGATGTGCTCTGGACATAATTGAGAGAGGACAGCTCGATAAACTTATTAGATAAGCAAATCTATGCAGAGAGTCTGTCATTCCCTGAGAAATGAAACTGGGTAGAGGAAAAATAATCAGATTTACATGTTACAAAAATGCTGTTCTTTATTTTAATCTACAGAATTGGATTAGACTCCAGTATCAGCATGCATTTCCCATTGTTTTCTTTTTATATTAACTACAGGAGACTCATTAGCATTTCATGGATGTAATTGTTTCTGGGTTACATCCTCAATTAATGACTATAATTGAAAGATCGGATAGGACTGGGATAACGTGACTGTAATTTAAGTGTAAGATGTCTGGGCCTCTATTTACAATGCATTTTTTATTTTTTTCTTCTACTGTGGAGGAGTATTTACGAGAGGCAGAAATAAACGCATTTCAAACAGCAATGTCTCAATCAAAACAATGTGTATATTGTGTGCTGGGTGTTGTTTTCCTGGGCTATTGTGTGACTCCACAATCCTCAGCAGGATGCCTGTACATAAAAAGAGCTTGTGCTCAGATCTTCAGGGAGGACTTGAGGGAGGAGAGCAAGCTTCAACAAAGGGGAGGTGGAAGAGAAGGCTATCTCTGTCCTCCTTTATGTCCTTTCACAACACTGTTCAAACCCAGCATCTCAGCCTGTGCTTGCCAAGGACTCCCTAATCAGTTTTAGATTATGTCATGGCGAAAGAAAAGAGGACCATCCCCCAGTCTCCTAATTATGGCTCTTCTCTGCTTTCCTCTTCTTATATTTCCCCCAGAAGTAGATATTAACCTTATTAGCTTTTTTGAGCAGTGCATCACTGATTATCTACACACAGACTTTGAGAGCAGCTGCAAGAGGCAGCTGAACAAGTATCTGGGGTTGGCCAGATTTGCTCCAGTTTCTGGAAACACAGAGGTCTATGGACCGAAGCTTTTGGGTTCAAAGACATCTGCTATATCTCTGCTGCTATATCTCCATCTGAAGTTAGATGTGGACTGGAGCTTGTTATGTGTCTTCACTTGATCGTAGCCAAAAGGCCGAGAAGCGATTTTATGTCTTTTTCAACAGTAATAGTAATGGCCTTTCTTTGATCTGGCAGGGATGGAATAGAGCAACAGGATTGAAGATGTGATAGATGAGCTGGAGAGGCCAAGATGTGTGGATGGACTAAACCATCTTGGAAAGAAAAAATAAAGTGAGGCAATAAACAAGTGGGAATAAAGAGTTGGGAGATACAGAGGATAGGAAGGGAGGGGCCACTGATTCAGATATGGCTTCACAATATTAATAACTTGACAACTATGTGTCTCCTTTAGTAACTCTCATGCTGATACTGTGAGCTGAGGAGTATTTCCTAATATATCACTTTTGCTTGAGAAACTCAAGGGTGGTACTTGCTAGCATGCTGATTATCAGACCCCACTACAGACCTATAGGAATCAGAACTTCAGGGTATGGTCCCAGGAAGCTGCATTTTTCCAAGATCATAGGTGATTCTGACAGAAGCTGGAATTTGAGAACAACCAGGGAAGAGGTGGTGGAAAACAGAAGGGATGAAATGGTAGTGACGGGTCAGGGAAGGTGGCTGAGGGAGCTGACTGAGGTCAGACTAACAGGCACATATTCAGTCCTTATATATGGGGGGCGGGGCTGGCAGTTAGAGGAGTTCAGTATCTTTCTGTAAGTCATGCATCTGATAAGTGGCAGAGTGGTGGTTTATACATCTAAGTACAAGTCTTGTTCCTTTGTACCAAGCTTAAGTCAATAGGGACAGTGTTAGAATTTGGATGGCAGGTTATGTGAAGAAAGCAACATGGCTGGGGATCCTTGCCTCAAATTTATGTGTTGAAATAGGCACTTTTCAGGAAAATGGTATGGGGGCAAAATATGTTCCATTTTCTTTAAGCTCGTATTCTAAATTCTTTTTTTCCCCTTCTTTCATGAACATTTTGATCATGGTTGCATATTGTCTGTAAAGTTATACACTCATTTTTTGTTGTTCTTAAAACTATGCTTTTTAAAATTTACAATGGTTCTCACATAATATCATAAAACCATAATTTTGACATGTTAAGTAAGGTATTCTAGTACACATTAGCAAATATCCAACTAATAATTTCTTAAGAAATCTATTTGTATACTACTAAAAATTACCTTGCCAGCAGTACTACATACTCTCAACTGGATATAATGTTTTTTTCAGTTTTGTCTTCTCCTTCATTCTGATGCCTCTTTCCATTGCCTCCCTGAGCCTTGTTACCTAGGATGTCTGCATGATCTCAAATCACCATGTTTCCTGCATCGGTTTGTTCAGCACCCCTTTCCCAGTGGCACAGCTTGTATCACCCTCTCTCTCCTGTATCTTTTCTTGTCCCTCTCCCCATTTGCCGCTGACCTTCTCCTCCAGCTCTCCTTTCTGGCTGAATTTTACTAATGAGATTTGTTTCTCTCTGTCTGTAGTGATCCTAACAAGCTTCACCCCCCTTCCCCTACTGAATGAGACCATCTTATGAATAGCCTTCAATCATAAAGCCCCTACTGATTGACATGGTGTCAGTAAACTGTTTGACTGATAAATAAATTAATAAATAATTTCAGGCACTGAGTAATGCATTCTAGGTGGCTTTTAAATGCCCAAATGACAAGCATTAAAAATGAACAAATAAATATAATACCAATACTGATTCCTTCTATGAAGAAAATAAAAACAGTAAAGTATGAGAGGGAGGGAGGGAGAGACGGAGAGAGGGAGAGAGAAAGAGAGAGAGAGATAGGTGATTGAGAGTCTGAGGAATTGCCTTAGGCTAGAATGGAAGCTCATAAATCTAAGATCCGAAGGCTGGATGTGCAGCTAGAGACCCACAGCGTGGCCAAACCTGCAGTTCAAGTCTACAGACCCTCTGCAGCGAAATTCCCTCTTACTTGGGGGAAGTCACTATTTTGTTCTATTCAGGTCTTCAACTGACTGAATGAAGTCCATCTACCTTAGGCAGGGCAATCTGCTTTACTCAAAATTCACTGGTTTAAATATTAATCTCATTCAAAGAATCCTCACAGAAACAGCCAGACTAATATTTGGCTACATTATCTGAGCAATGCAGTCCAATCAAACTGGTACATAAAATTAGACATCACATGTTTCTTATAGGACAAGATGAAGAAAGAAGCCAATTTTTTCACTTTAAGAAGTCATTCTGCAGTTCATCGCAACAGTATTTGTTATGTAGGCATTTTTGGTGTTACCAGTAAATCAGCCACCTTAGAATTAACCATCTCCTTCCAATAATGGTCATATTTATTAAAAGCTTTCCTGAAATAAATGTTAAAAGTAGAGTAATCAGAGTGAAATAAAGAACAATGGAACATAGACTATGTCAGGATAAGAAGAATAGAAATGAAAAGATTGATAGAAGTTTACTGATGAGGTTCACTAGTAAAAGAGCAGATACATTAGTAGTAACCTAAGTTTTGTTGATGTGGGATGGGGTGATGAATTTTTTTTAAGAGAAGTTTTAATTGATCAGTACTTCACGCAGATGAGCAATGCATGTGAACCTTATCAGCACGCTGGAAACTTACAATTATTCAAACTACACAAAGCCATCAAATGTGTGGAAATCAAAACAACAAAAAGAGCCACTAATTCCCATTCTGTTCCCTAGCATTCTAGGCTTTTACTTACATTTGTGATAGAAAGATTTGTCAACCTTGAAATTAGACAGAGAACCCAGTATGGTAATTTTGTCACACATTCACTATTTAATTGTTGTAATGGTGATCTAGTTAAATGTACAACAGTGAAGTATGCATGTTTTTAGTGTGCATACTTTCATTTATGTCTTACATGAGGGATTCAGAATTTCAGATCATTCTAGTTAACAGAAAAAGTGTTAAGATCAGTTTAACTGTGGTGTTTTTGGAGAACCAAAAAAAAAAAAAAAACATTTAATTCAAGCATCACAAAGCTATAGTGCTTTGAAAATGAATGTATTAGATGTGAAATATGTCCTGAAAAAGCCATCCTTCACACACTGGATTCCTATATTTTCTGAGTTTGAATCCATCTGTCTAATCCACAAAGGACAGATGGATTCCATTTTCTCTCTCTCATCCATCACCTGCCTCTACATATACCTGTGACATCAGTAGCTTAAGACAGTGGCTGCCAACCAGAGTCCTGGAGTACCATTAGGAAGAGAGGCCCTTGAAAATGTTGCCTTTTTGCTGAACTGGAGAACAGCAGAAGGGTCCCTCTTCTAGTTCCCAGTGTGCCAAGCTGCAATTACAATGTGGCCACCGGGACCACTTCCTACACATCCCAACAATGTCTCATTACCCTTATGGTAAATTCCATCACAAAAGAAATATTAGCTTAAGGGGACCTGATAATCTGGAAAATTCCACTGTCACTAACAAGCTATACGTGCCAGGGCAAGTTAGCAATCTTACTGCACCCATATTCTTTCATCTGTAAGAAGGATACAGATATTGTTTATTGAGGTTGTATTATGTGCTATGTACTCTTCATACTTAACTCTCTTAATCTTCATGATAACATAATAAAGTAGGAGTACTTATACACCTACTCATCCCTTTGTAGAAGAGACAACTGATTCTTAGAGTACATTTAAGATGTCTAGTACTAACCAGGGTCTCACAGGCATGGAGGCAGAATTTGAAAGCAAGCCCTCCATAATGCTGTACCTTCATCACTGCACTGATTCCCAAGCACTTACCTCACAGTGTTGGTCCGGGAATGAATTTATTGAATGCATGTAAAGCACATTCCACTGAAAAATAACTGCTAGCTTTGGCATCTGGATAGAGTAGCAGGGACAATAGAGTCTTCTTAGGCAATCTTTTTTTATTAATTCCCTTTTCACATTCTCCTCACCTTTCTTCCGTGCTAATGAATTCAGAGTCTCTACATCTTTAGTTGTTTTACTCAGGGAAAGTCAAGAGGTAACAGGCTTTTGGTTAGAAAATCTGCATGGATTGTTAACTCTTCCATTGGACATTAAGGAAAAAAACTCAAATTCAGTTTTCTAATTTCTGCAAAGGGAATGATACCCATTCTTTGCCTCTGTCAGCTCTAGAATAAAATTCAAATTAAAGCAAGCATACGAAAGGCTTTATAAATGCTTATGTGCCATAGAAATGTAAAGGTGGTATTAGCAAGGGTTATGACATCTTCTGTTTCCCTTCCATTCATCCACTTTTATATATCTATCAACATAAAAAGCAATAATTTTTGACTTGCAAATTTTACTGTTAGACTGAACTGTAGAATGATACAGTGAAAGGAGGATGAATTCACATTTTATTTTTATGTGAATAAATTATAGACAATTGTTTTTCCTTTTTACGTTTTTTTCCCCTTGTGGCAAATGTGCTCAGCTTATTCATATTTAGACCGAAGATATACATTTTTTTCTGGAATGCACTGAGGCTATAAAAGCTCCTGTGAGTTAATCAATTTGTGTGAGTTTGACTGGTTTGGTTCAGATGATTTTGGAGGTTAGTTTCCCCCTGAAGAGACAGAGATTTGAATACAAGAAGCTATTAGGAAATGCTCTTGGGTTCAATACCTATGGTAAAACAGAAGGGAAAAAGACTGGATAGAGGGAAAAGGTCACTTTAATCAAACTCAGAAAAGATCTCAGCTGATCCCATGGGTAACCCTGGCATGGAATGATCCTTCAGAGTTGTCCTGAACTGGGTAGGAGGAGCTAAATCTTTGTAACCTCACAAGAGCTGATCTTGGATGTAGGCTTCCCCATGGAAGAAGACATGGCTTTAGTTTACTTGCCTTTTTTTTTTCAGACAAACACTTCCCAGGAGAGACTGAAACAATTGTCAGAAACACTTGCCGCCTCTGGGGATTTATGTGCTTCTGTTTTGAAAGAGGTTCTGCACAGCATATTATAGTACCCACTACAGATAGCAATGTACCTGCTTTACCAGACTTATTTACGCATCTCATCAACATCCTCCTAATGAATTACGTAGACTCAGGTAAATTATTATCTAATGAGTATTTCTAAGTTTAGACAGAAAATAATTCTTATTATAATATGTTGAACCTTATTTTAAGCTGAAATCTGACACCAGATTCCTTAATCCTTGAAAAGAGAAGATTCTGAGGAAACTCTACTAAAGAGCTCAACTTGGCACTGGAACAAAGTGAGAACAGTACTTGGAACTCATGAATGTTTGCTGGAGGAATAAACTGTTGCATTAAATGGAGAATTTATGTAGCTAATGGCTATAGTACAAATCTTTACTCACAGTCACAGTTTTCAGCCCCTGAGTAAGCATAATGGCTAATACATTTTGAATATTCACTGCATATGAACACTATTCTAAGCTTCATACTTATGTTAACTATATTACTATCACGATAACCCTATGGGATAGACATTACAAACCACATTTTACAAATGAGAAAACAGGCTCAGAGAGGTTACAATGTATATTTAAAGTCATATGACTAGTAAATAATGAAAACTAGAACCCTCTTACATCTCATAAAGGGAACGATGTAAAGGAAATTTGCATCTCACATTATAATCCTCACTCATCTTCCTAACCTCTTCTTTTTAATCTTTACCATATGCATTCGTTTCCCAGGGCTGCCCTAACAAAGTATCACAAATGCTGTGGCTTAAAACAACAGAAATTTATTCTCTCACTCTTATGGAGGCCAGAATCTAAAATCAAAGTGTTGGCAAGATTGGTTCCTTCTGGAGAGCTCTGAGGGGGAGTCTGTTCCATGCTTTTCTCTTAGATTGTGATATTATTGACAATCTTTGGCTTGGAGACATACCACCCTAGTCTTTGCCTCCATTTTTAAATGATGTTCTGCCTTTGTGTCTGTCTCTATATCTCTTCTCTTTTTATAAGAATGCTAGTCAAATTGAATTAAGGGCCACTTTAATAAAGAATGACCTCATGGTAACTTAATTACATCAGTAAAGTCATTGTTTCCAAATGAGATCATATTCACAGGCACCAGGGGTTAGGAATACAACAAATCTTTTTTGGGGGATGCAATTCAACCCATAACACCACATAATTGTCAAGAAGATTAATTCTCATAGAATATTACTAATTCAATCAGTAAGCATCTCTTACATGTCCAGAATGTGTCTGGTGTTGTGCTAACCACTGGAGGTAGAGTGCTTAACAAGAAACCTCTTGAGCATTTATTAAATAAATAAACATCTACTATTTATCAAGTACAGATCCAAGAACTGAGAATACAGTAATAGGATACAGTCTCTATGCTCAAGGACTTTATCTTCAAGTGAGATGAGACACACAATAAACACATTAACAAATATGATAACTTATGATAACAAAATGTGCTATAAAAAATAAAGTAGGAAAATATGAGGAAGATTAACTGTGGAAAGGGTGGGTCAAGGAAGATCTTGGAGGGAAACATTTGACTTGAGAGCTGAGTGACTAGAAGGAGGTGGCCATGCAAGGACCTTGGAGCAAAGAATCCAAGCAGGAGGGGTGGAATCTCTATAATTTTTTGAGCTCCCACATTTCCCTTGATAGCATCATCTGTATCAGTGTACACAAAATTACCAGTAGCAGAGCCTTAATACTTACAATTGCTGTATATTAATCACATTAAGAGAGAAATATACTATTACCAAATTGAGTACAAAATTTCCTATAAACATAAGCATACTGTAACTTGCCACACACACTAGCCTTGTGCTTACCTTATTTTATCTTCCAAATATTAGAAGTTTAGTTTGACCCTGCCCCAGGATATTAGCTTACTGCTCTTCTAGGCTTCTGACCATTCATTTATGGTCTGTTTTTCTTGAAGATATATCTCTTTATCTTCCCCATCACTGACCACCCCATTGATTTATTGCTGGGGTTTTATTTATTTCACCCCATTTCATGGTAAGCTATTTCAATGTACATTTTGTTAGTCTCTGACTTAGGGGGTCGTTTCTGTGATATATCTATATGAAAATATGTTAAGCTTTTCATACAATCCAAGAACTCTTAAAACTCTGCTTGAAATACAAATTGTTACTATCATTTGGAATAGAGAGTTAACTTCACTATTCATCTACCTAGGTTAGGAAGCAGGATATCAAATCAATGTTTTCATAATCAAGTGTGCTTTTCTATAAACATAAAACTTCTAAATAAAACATTCAGCATAAATATTGACTAAAGTAAACCATAAAGGAAAGGTCTAGGAAGAAAGATAAAATGGAGAAAGATTTTAGGCAATTACAATTGGGTAAGCAAAGATTATTTTCATACATATATATACACACACACATATATACGTATGGATGGATGTATATAAAATCAAACTTCTGATATTCTCTCTGAATTAATTTCCATATCCTGACATTCACTTTAAATTCATAAATCTTATTTTGTGCTATGAGCTAGTGGTATTTGAAAGCTTAATGCATATCTACTGTAGGCAGGCTTTTATATAGATACTCAATCCTTAATTAAGTAAAAAGTAGTTAGCATTTTTACTATCTTAGTTCTTTGACTAAGCTTTTCCACTGACTACCTAAGGCCATCCTATTTTCGTTTGATAAGGGAAACAAATCAAACCTCTTTGTATAATTTTCTTTTAAAGCATATGGAGAAAAGGAAATTAATATGTATTAATTCTCCTTTCTTGTCTTAGGAACGATTTAAGAAAACTATGTTAATTTCCATATTTTCCCATTTTGTTAATTTCTACTTTTACACTCTACTTTTGAAAAATGCTCATCAACTTTTCTATAACATGGTTAAACTGCTGCCACTTAATTTAAAAGATGCTGAATTCTGCTGCCATGAAGGTTTCAACACATCCTAAGCAAATCATATTGTAACTATTTTAAGTGAAACCAGAGATGGACTTATCCCAAAACAGTAACTAGTTTTCCCAGTGGAGATAATTACTCCTTTCAGTATAGTTCATAATAAAAATCAAGACCATCAGTTTGGGCATAAATAGAAATATACTCTAAGTTGCCCTAAGCCTTGGTGAGTGCAAAGAGGACAAAAACAAGCAAAATTAAATGAAAAGAAATTCTAGGCAATGTATTTTTTAAGATGTGACATAAGAAAACCTAAAAGCCATTCTGAGAACTTACAATTTCTAAAGGTGAAAGAAATGTCACAACAGCATGTTTGAGAATTGAAAAAAAAAAAATCTTAACAGTCAAGACTTACCTCGGTGAAACAGCTGCTGATTTGCAGGATCTTGGAGGTGATAGCAGACATCAGAATAACAATTTCTCAAATTCTCTTAAATATTAAATTCCAATGTTAATACATAACCAAAATCAAAGGCACGCATCAATCCTCATGCTCCACATCTTTCCTGAAAAGCAAAAGATATGAACACAAAGGATGACAACACGATAGCATGGAGAGGTCATCTAAAATCATAACTAAATTAAGCAACCACCATGAAAAATAAATTGGTATTGTATTGTCACTGTGTACTTTCCTATTAGATAAGCGCCTAGATATTCTATGATTTCTGTTCTCCTTCTGCAGGTACTGGTGCTTGATGCTTCTGGATAGTAAATGAGAGAAAACCAAGGAAAAAATGCTCCTTGTGCATTAAGTCATCTTGTAAGAACACTGCTAAAGAAACGTTGATGAGTTCCACATTATTATGCCCTCTGGTACACTGCTTTGTACTAACTGGTGAGTAGAACATAAAACATCAGTGTTCTGTTTCATATTCATGACAATGAATAAAGATTAATATAGTGTTTTTTTAATATAGATATATGTTTTAGAAAATGTGTCTTATGTGTATCATCACTGTATAATGGCATCATTTAGAAATTTGGGGGACAATAGAGCAATTTTATCTTGACCAAAATATTCTTCTGAAGGAATTCACTTTCAAGTAATTTAGCATTCCTGAGTGCTGGGTAACATTATCTTTTCAATAATAATTAGACAAAAATGAAGTCAGTATAATTATAGTTTGGAAAATCAATTGTAAGCTGCATATAGAATCATTTTCCTCTATTGAAGATTTTATCTTTCTTTTTGAATTACTGCCAGCTGAACCATTACAAATAATTACCGAGGGACATAAAGTTGTGGTGTCTTCTGATGTCTGGGGGCATTAAATATTACTGGTTCTTTTGATTTTTTTGTAATTTGTATTTATTTCAGTGCTTAGGTAGCCTAGTTTATTTATGACTAGGTGACAGTGTACATCTTCCTGCATGTCATAGAAACCTGATGAAATGGTGAGCAGAATAGCTCATCATGATGACAGTCAGGTATAGAGAAGTATTAGATAAAATGTAGACTAATTGGGGAAAAGATTTACGTCTTGTATCAGTCATACGAATTTTAAAAACAGCTTTACATTGTAATATTGAAAAATAATTTGTAATTACTATTTTCTTTTTTATATTTACCTGTACCTTATATATGTGAATTCATTTAACTAAATGAGGGCTTTTATTTTGTAAAATGATAAAATAGAAGCAGTTTTGTTGGAGTAGAAAAGAAAAGGAATGGAGGAGAAGAGCAAAGTTTTTTTTCCTTCAAACTCTCTACTTTGATTACTGTTTTTTGTCACTTAGTGTTAGAAAAGCTATTTTGATGAGAGACTGGAAACTTGTGTAGAGCACATTTCGTTTTGGGATACAGATGACAAAAGTTTGCAAAAAATTTGGGAAAAGCAGTTCTTACCACTTATGATGAAAATTCCACAATATTTCAGATTTGATAACACTGACAGGCAGCCTTATTGGTGCAAATATTCCTATAAGGGGTGGCAGCAATGAAAGGCTTTTCAAGTACCTTGTTGGGCATCGTTCTTTAAAAGGAAGATCCAGAGCAGAAGCAGAACATGATAGGTACCACATGTGTACTGTAGCTTATAGTCTGGGTTGTAACATTTGTTGGGGGATGTCCTAGAAAACATCTGGGGATCATAGAGTGCCTGGTGGTTCTGCATGCATAAGTGAGAGCATTTTATAGGAATATTGGCTTAGCAGTTGTATTTAAGATTTATTTGTACTCATCACATAAAATGACTTAATTATTTGGGAACTGAACATTCTAGACTATCTTAATCTCTGGATTAAAGTTAGAATATGTCCCCAAATATGTGTTAGGATACTTGATGTTAGTGGTCTCAATGGTGTGCCACATGAAGGTTTGTTTCTTGCTCAGGTGAAAGCTGAGGCTGGCCAGGTGTCTTCCACTTAGAGTTACACCACATGGAAGTCATGATTTCCATGTTCAGCACAACAGAGGGTGGAATGGAGGTGGCATCCCACTCCTGATACCAAAATCTGTATTAGTTAGGCTTATTCAGAGAAACAGAATCAATAGGACATAGACTGATTGATGAATTGACAGTCAGATTATCTGTCTATCTAGTCATCAAGAGATTTATTATAAGGAAGTGGTTTATGTGATTATAGAGGTGAGAAGTCCCAAGATCTGTAGGCTGAATTAGCAGGCTGCAGAGATAGAGATCAGGAAAGCCAATAGTTCTAGTCCAAAGGCAAGAAATGGGGAAAAAAAAATGATGTCCCTGTTTGAAGGCAGTCAGGTGAGAAGAATTCTCTCACTCAGGGTAAGACTTTTCAAACTTTCAACTGATTAAATGAGGCCTACTCACATTAGGGAGAACAATCTGCTTTAATCAGTTTACCTATCAGTTTAAATGTTAATCTTATTGCGAGATGGCATTAAGATGTCAGAATAGAAGGACTAGAGCTCAACTTTTCTCATAAAAACAACAAAATTACAACCAAATGCTGAACAACCTTCAACAAAATGGACTAGAAACTTTCAAAAAGATATTTTACTCCAGAAGACAAAGAGGTGGCCACATCAAGAGGTAGAAGGGGTGATTATGCAATATAAGCAACCCCATACCTCTCGGATGGGAAGCCTACAGACTGGAAAGTAACTGTATCACAGAGACACAACTACAGGAGTGAGAGTTCTGAGCCCCATGCCAAATCCCCATGTCTGGAGATCTGGCATTGGGATAAAGAGTCCCTGGAGCATCTGGCATTGAAAGCCAGTGGGGCTTGTGTGCAGGAGCCCTACGAGACTGGGGGAAATGGAGACCCCATTCCTAAAAGGCACACACATACTTTCATGTGCACTGGGTCCCAGGGAAAGGCAAAGGCTCCAAAGGAATCTGGGTTTGACCTGACTGCAGTTCTTGGAAGATCTTCTTGGAGGATCACTCCTAGGGGTGACTGTGGCTCACTGTGGGGGAAGGATATTGGAGGTAAAGCTCTCAGAAACATTCATCAGTCTGCATTTCTCTGGAGGTGGCCATTTTGGGAAAATCTGGCCCCACTCATCAGTGCTGAGAAGCCCCAGCCCAAATAATAATCCAGATGGGATCACAGCCCCATTCATCAGTAAACAGGCTGCCCAAAGATACCCCAGGCACACAGCCACCTCTAATCTCACCCAGAGACAAAGCCCCACCCACCAGAGGGATAGGAATAAGCCTCACCTACCAGTGGGCAGGCACCAGTCCCTCCCATCAGGAAGCCTACAGAAAGCCCCCCCATACCAACTTCAGCCACAAGGGTGGCAGACATCAGAAAGAAGTAAGAGAAGCTACAACTCTACTGTCTGCAAAAAGGACACCACACCAAAAACCTATAAATGAAAAGACAGAGAACTATAACTCAGATAAGGGAGAAAGAAAGAAAGGAAAAAAAAAAAAGAAAAACAGCTAAGTGATTTAGAGATAATCACCCTCCAGGAAAAAGACTTTGGACTGTTAATGCTGAAAATGATGTGAGACATTAGAAATAAACTGGAGGCAAAGACTGATAATTTACATGAAACACTGAGCAAAAAAATACAAGATTTAAAACTTAAGCAACCAGAGATGCAAAATAGAATAACTGAAATAAAAAATTCACTAGAAGCAACCAACAGCAGAATACAGGAGGCAGAAGAACAAATAAGCGAGGTTGAGGACAGACAAGTGGAAATCACTGATGCAGAACAGAAAAGAGAAAAAATATTGAAAAGAAATGAAGAGAGTCTCAGAGAATTCTGGGACAATGTTAAATGCACCAATATCTGTATTATAGGGGTGCCAGAAGGAAAGAGGGAAAAAGGGACCGAAAAAATATTTAAGGAGATAATAGCTGAAAACTTCCCTAACATGGGAAAGGAACCACTCATTCAAATCCAGGAAGCCCAATGAGTACCATATAAAATAAACCCAGGGAAGAACACCCCAAGACACATATTAATCGAACTGACCAAAATTAAAGACAAAGAGAAAATACTGAAAGCAGCTAGGGAAAAGAATCAAATAACATACAAAGGAACCCCAATAAGCTTATCAGTAGATTTTTCAGAAGAAACTCTGCAGGCCAGAAGGGAGTGGCATGATATACTTAACATGATGAAAGGAAAAAAACCTCCAACCAAGATTACTTTACTCAACAAGGCTCTCATTCAGATTTGAAGGAGAAATCAAAAGCTTTACAGATAAGCAAAAGCTAAGAGAATTCAGCAACACTAAACCAGCCTTACAACAAATACTAAAGGAACTTCTCTAGTCAGAAAAGAAAAGGCCACAACCAGAAACAAAAATACCACAAATGACAAGGCTCACCAGTAAAGGATTATATATAGAAAATATATGAAATCATCTATGCACAATTTTGCTTCCAAAATCAGAAATCGTGAGGATGGTACAAATGCATGACACTGGACATGCACTTGAAATTAAGAGACCAGCAACTTAAAACAATCATATATATCCCTATATCAAAACTTCAGGGCAACTGCAAACCAAAAATCTACAATTGATACACAAACAAATAAGAAAACTCAACTCACATGCAACATTAAAGATAGTCATCAAACCAGAAGAGGAGAAAACAAGAGAAGGGAAGCAAAAAGAGCAACAAAACCAAATCCCAAACAGTTAATAAAATGGCAATAAGAACATATATATCAATAATTACTTAAAATATAAATGGACTAAATGCCCCAACCAAGACACATAGCCTGGATGAATGGATAAAAAACAAGACCCATATATATGCTGTCTTCAAGAGACCCACTTCACTTCTAGGGACACATACAAATTGAAAGTGGGAGGATGGAAGAAACTATTCCATGCAAATGGGAATAAAAAAAAAAGCTGGATTAGCAATACTCATATTAGACAAAAAAGAGCTTAAAATGAAGAATATTTTAAGAGACAAGGAAGGACATTACATAATGATCAAAGGATTAATCCAAGAAGAAGATATAACAATTTTAAATATTTATGCAACCAACATAGGATCACCACAATATATAAGACAACTGCTAACAACCTTAAAAGGAGAAATTGACAATAACACAATAATACTGGGGGACTTTAACACCCCACTTATACCAATGGACAGATCATCCAGACAGAAAAATCAATAAGAAAATACAGGCCCTAATGAAGCATTAGACCAGATGGACTTAATAGATATTTATACGACATTACATCAAAAAGCAACAGAATACACATTCTTCTCAAGTGCACATGGAACATTCTCTAAGATTGATCACATCCTGGGCTACAAATCAAGCCTTGGTAACTTTAAGAAAATTGAAATCGTATCAAGCATCTTTCCTGACCACAGTGCTATACGACTGGAAATCAACAACAAGAAAAAAATTGTAAAAAACACAAATGCATGGAGAATAAACAACATGCTACTAGAAAACTAATGGATCATTGAAGAAATCAAAGAGGAAATTAAAAAAATACCTAGAAGCAAATGACAACAAAGACACAACACTCCAAAACCTATGGGATGCAGCAAAAGCAGTTCTAAAAAGGAAGTTTCTAGCAATACAAGCCTACCTCAGAAAACAAGAAAAGCTCAAATATACCTTAATTCAAATCAAAGGAATATTAATTCAATTTCTAAGTCCTAAAAGATCCCTGAGTCAGTTTTATTCTCTGTTAAATAGAGCTAGCATTGCCTAATTGATAGGATTGTTAAAAGGAATAGATAGACATGATTATAACAAGACTGATACATAACTGCCAGAAATCAATCAAATAATAGCTATCAATATTGTTCTCAAAGATTTCAACCCAAGAATGCATAAAATATTGATATGCCTTGTGAATTCCCAAGACCGGATCTATGTCCATCTAAAAACCACAGTACTCCTGGATCTTGATTACACTGTTGACATTAGGGAAAACACAGAAATTGGGGGAGTGATGAGTGGTCCCAAGATAGGTGAAAAGATATAATCTCCTTCAAACAACTCCCAAGCCCTTAGGAAACTAGGGAATCAGAGCATCTCATAATATTCCAAATATTTTGATGTAATTTTCCCTAATGTTGGTGATGCTGAGATTTAGTGGTACTGCAGCTGTGTTATTTGAAATTCATAATCAGATGCAAGAGGAGGCTTTGCTGTAGTTTCCATAGCCCACATTATGAGAACCTTAGAATAAAGTTGGATTCCAGAATTGGTAGTAACTTTAAGAATGTACTCAGGGGATTTTCAGACCAGTGGGTTGTTTGATGCTATGATTCCTCTCACAAATGAATGAGGGGAATATGCCACACAATATCTCTGTTTCTTTTTCTATAAAATGGAAATAACAATTACTTTCTATCTCTTGTTTAATTACAAAAGCTTCTGTAAATTTTCTTTTTGCAATGAGGATTAAAGATGATAATGGTGTCATGAAAAAAAAAATGTTAACCTTATCTGAAACACCCTAAAAGAAACACCCAGAATGTTTGACCAAATAGATGGGCACCTTGTGTCCCAGTCAAATTGACACATAAAATTAACCATCACAAGTGTGTCCCTTGCAGTTAGATACCCATCATATCTCCTTGAGCCATACTTAACCTTTAAATAAAGACAATACCAAGGCCATCAGTCCACCTAAAATGATAAAACTATCATGCGTATAACAGAGAATTCACTAACTCCTTTCCTAGGAAAGGAGGTAAAATCCTTGGGTGATTTTACTTTTATCAGTATCCTGCGACTTAAATACTATAATGTAAAGTTAATAATGCTTAAATACTATGACAAAATCAACAACTTATGCAACATGAAAGGGAATAAGAACAAGAAGAAAACAAAGATATTTGCTTAAATTTATTACACAGACAAACATATTCATAATAAAATAAGGAGCAAATGCTTATGACAATTACAGTCCTTGTTTCTGAAACTGATCACATGGTTGTAGCTAGGATTTACAAATACCTTCTTCTATATTTTTTTAATTTTGTTTGTAGACAAGTAAAACTATATATAAAGTGTTCTGTGAATATATTCTATAATTTCATATTATTTTTTTCCATTTTTTTCTTTTTTACATTATACCCAGCTGTACAGCGTGGTGACAGGATTACACATCACAAGTGGTTAGACATAGTTCCCAGTGCTATACAGTGGAATCTCCTTGCTTTTCCAGCCCAGAGGCAACAATCTACAACTATTAACCCCAGACACCCCTACCATCCCATTCCCTCCCCCACCATTTTGGCAACCACAAGTCTGTTCTCAAGTCCTTGATTTTCTTTTCTGCATAAATGTTCATTTGTGCAGTATGTTAGATTCCAGTTGTTAGTGATATCATATGGTATCTGTCTTTCTCCTTCTGACTTACTTCACTCAGTATGAGGGTCTCTAATTCCATCCATGTTGCTGCAAATGACATTATTTTATTCTTTTTTAATGGCTGAGTAGTATTCCATTGTGTATATATACCACATCTTCCTAATCCAATCATCCGTCGATGGACATTTGGGTTGTTTCCATGTCTTGGCTATTGTAAATAGTGCTGCAATGAACATGCATGTGCAGGTGTATTTTTCAAGGAAAGTTTTGTCCGGGTATATGCCCAAGAGTGGGATTGCTGGGTCATATGGTAGTTCTATGTACAGTTTTCTAAGGTACCTCCATACTGTTTTCCATAGTGGTTGTACCAGCTTACATTCCCACCAACAGTGCAGGAGAATTCCCTTTTCTCCACACCCCCTCCAGCAATTGTTGTTTGTGGACTTGTTAATGATGGCCATTCTGACTGGTGTGAGGTGTATCTCGTAGTAGTTTTGATTTGCATTTCTCTAATCATGAGTGATGTTGAGCATTTTTTCATGTGCTTGTGGGCCATCTGCATCTCTTCTTTGGAGAACTGTCTATTCAGGTCCTTTGCCCATTTTTCAATGGGGTTGTTTTTTTTTTTTTTTTTTGCTGTTGAGCTGCATAAGTTGTTTATATATTTTTGAGATTAAGCCTTTGTCAGTTGCATCATTGGACACTATTTTCTCCCATTCTTTAAGTTGTCTTTTTGTTTTCTTTTTGGTTTCCTTTGCTGTGCTAAAGCTTGTCAGCTTGATTAGGTCCCATTGGTTTATCTTTGCTTTTATTTCTGTTGCTTTGGGAGACTGACCTGAGAAAACATTTGTAAGGTTGATGTCAGAGAATGTTTTACCAATGTTTTCTAGGAGTTTAATGGTGCCTTGTCTTATATTTAAGTCTTTAAGCCCTTTAGAGTTTATTTTTGTGCATGGAGTGAGAGTGTGTTCTATTTTCATTGATTTGCATGCAGCTGTCCAGGTTTCCCAGCAATGTTTACTGAACAGACTGTCTTTTTCCCATTTTATGTTCTTGCCTACTTTGTCAAAAATCAGTTGACCATAGGCATCTGGGTTTATTTCTGGGTTCTCTATTCTGTTCCATTGTTCCGTATGTCTGTTTTGGTACCAGTACCACACTGTCTTGATTACTGTGGCCTTCTTCCGTATTTGTATTCCCTCTGGCTTCAGGAAGCACTTTAGCTGGTCATGAATTTTTACTTGATGGAGCAACCCAAACCCTCATTCCTGAAGCATCCAATGGGGTGTGCAAGAGAAAAATACTAGAATATTTGGTGAGCTCTAAACATCTCCAGTATGATAGTTGGAGTTTGAAAAGTGAAAAGCACATATGAAAGTCAATTGCACCAAGAGCAGAAAGCTCTTGCACTTTTGGACCATATGAGGCAGTTTTGGGGGGGATCAGTTCTATGTTCTTTACCTCAGTGAAAAAAAATGTTTGTATGAGATTTCTAGATGACTCTCCTATTGATTTTTGCTCCCCACACAGATGATATATTCACATTAGTTATTTTCTTAGGGAATCTCAGACATTTTCACAAAACAGTCTGTACTCATTAAGTATGAAGTGATCCAGACTTTCATCAAGCAACGGAAGTCTACAGTAGATCCTACCATCTTGTAGTCATTTTTGAGGTGTAGATAAGCCTTTTAATCAAATAGTTCTCTCCTCATAAAAGATCAAGCAAAAAATTGGACCACGTGGACTTACTCCACTGTTTACCCACAGAGTATGGTGCTCCTATGTCATTTTTCCATTTAAAGCATCAATCATACAGCAATAAAAATTAAAAAAACAGGTCTACTTCTATTCTTATTTTTTTCTTGCCCGTTCCTGAGGCATGTGAAAGTTCTCAGGCTTGGGACCCAAGCCAGAGCAGTGACAATGCCAGATCCTTAACCTGCTGAACCACCAGGGAACTCCTACTTCTATTCTTAAGGGCTCTTCCTTGCATGAGTCTTGTGCTCTGTCTAAGACTAAGCCAAATACTAGGTTTGTTCCCCTCAAACTTAACACAACTAAATGATAATAATAACAATAATAATAATAATAATAAATTTTACTGAAAAACTAGAGTTGAGAGAGAACTGGTAAAAACTCAGAAGAAAGAAAGGAGAACAACAATCACACATGCTGTTGAAGGAACATCTGCCAAATGAATGAAAATTAAGGAGATGATTTTACTACCAATTATTTATACAGGTTTCCTAGGTCTTTATTCACTTTACATTCTCCAGTAGTTTGATTATAGCAGTTACTTTCTAGTTTGGGTCTCCTTAGTTGATATTTAAAAAGCTGATAGCTTTAATCAACTAATTAGAATATTAAATTTACATTTGTCATCATGTGGCTAAAACAACAAATATTCTCTGGCTTAAATTTTTCTAAGTCTCTTGGAATCAAGGGCACAAGACTTGACCCAATTAACATACAGAACAAGGTTCTCTCCATAGCAACTTATTCTGATAGATCTGTCCAGTGGGGGATATTAAGCAAGTCACCTGGTTCTTATTTATTTCATTTTCTTCAGTTAAGCAAACCCAGGGTTATACATTTTATTTTAAAGATTTTTTAGCATGGAGAAAGGTGGGGTATACAAGGTATATATATGTGTGTGTGTGTCAGTATATGTTTTTTATATATGGAGTCTGATGCAAAACAAGACTTAAAATTAATTTGAAATTAGACACAATCAAGTCTCTAATTTAGGCTTCTAGTTTCCTGCTCAGTTTTTTTTTTGGGGGGGGGACTCAAAGCCTTATCTTTAGACTTTGTTCTAAAAGAATGTGGTCACTATCCCTACTTTGTGACAAAAACAAATTTTTAGTCAACATGTTTGGAGTATGAGCATTTCTTCTCATACAGTACTTATCTATGTTAATGTTTCTGACTCTTCCCTAGGTAGGATTTCTTGTGCTTTTTTCTTCTCTTAGATCAAAAGAATGTCACAAAGCTCAGAGATTTCCTATCTTAGTGTACAGAAAATTCAAGGGTATGATGTTTAGGAAGATTTAAAAGAAACATCTAAGTAATGCAACTGTGATAGCCAGGTGTTCCCTGCAGCTTTATATTATTTCATAGGGATGATATAACTGAGGCCAGGTCCAGAAATCACAATACTTTTTTTTATATAAAATACAGTTTATAAAGAACATTCATATGTATTAGTTGATTATACATTTATAGTAACTCTAAAGAAAATTGGAGCAGATATTATTCTAATTTTATCAACCATAAAATTAGGAGCTAAAGTATTTAAAATAATCAATATTTTACCTGTGGGACAACAATTAGAAATCATATGATCTAGGGAGTTCCCGTTGTGGCTTAGTGGGTTAAGAACCCGACTAGTATCCATGAGGATACTAGTTCAATCCCTGGTCTCCTCCAGTGGGTTAAGGATCTGGTATTGCCATGAGCTACAGTGTAGGTAGTAGACATGGCTCGAATCTCACATTGCTGCAGTTGTGGCGTAGGCAGGCAGATTAGCTCTGATTCTAACCCTAGCTTGGGAACTTCCACATGCCGCAGTTGCAGCCCTAAAGTGAAAAAAGAAAGAAAGAAATTACCTATTTAGTGTATGTCAAACAATGCTGATCCAAGATCACACAGCTGGTAAAGGGTGGAACTAGGACTCTGGTATTCTCACCCAAAATTCCTGAGTAAGAATTTAGATTCAAAAGCTGGATTGATCAGATATATAGATGATATCCAAAAGACTAGGGTGAGACCTTACATAGGCAATGGATCCAATGATCAGAGCAACTGAGTGATAAGACTAGATTAGCTCGAACAAGTAGAAGACTCCTGGATCATTATGGAGAGGTTCTGGGGGCTATGAATGGGGAGTGTGCTAAGTCAATAGATCACGCTGATATAAAGGTACAGAATCAGAATAGATGGTGTCACCTCTATAGAATTTCTGGACTGTGAAAGGAAGAACTTGGTCATCAGATTCACTATTCAAATTAATGTTTGAATCAGACTGACTCCGAAACTCTTAAAGATAAAAATTAGTATAGCTTTTGTATGGAATGAGTTACAAACACTGCTGGATCACAGACAAGACTGAATAACAAGGTGGCAACAACCAATGACGGAGGGCTAAAACACTGGTCACTCAGGTGTGGCCTTAAAGAGTTGACTTACCTAGGGTGATTCTAAGATTAAGTGAGAATATTGGACTAGAGAGGGCATTAATGAAATACTTTAAAGCTGTGAAGTCCTTTTTTCAAAGGATGTCATGCATGGTTACCCATTCTGTAAAAGAGGTACATGTTGTTAAAGCTGATTGGGGAACTCAGACTCTTTTCCGCTCGCACTCACCCCACAGTCAGCTTATGAGGCACACTTTCAATACTAGGAGACTGTGGTTCTAGATGTAGGCTTTCACAGTTGTTAGTGAGGGTACAGGGGATATGTCATTGCTCTGGTTAATTCTTACAGAGAAGAAGATCCTAGCCTCTATCTGGCTCATACAGGACTCCTAGGTTTGGGGATATGATAGAGAATGAGAATAAAACAGACAAAAATATATGTCAAGGTTAAAGTTCCCTCTTCCCAGGGTCAGGGAATTCCTTGCCTCCCAGGGGGCATCAATCCTCCAAACTGCCTGAGGAATTGGACATTAGCAGCATAAGCAACATCTGCTGTCACATCAGGCATGGCTTTCTGAACATGGAAAAGCTGAGTAGAGTGGGCAGTTCTGCTTTGTTTTATTCCCAGTTTGGCTGTTTCCTGACTTCAGGATTTTGGGTGCATATCACTTGACAAAGTAGCTAGCATGGTATTCAGCATGCCACCTGGAGTTAAGAGACATACAATCTGCAGCCCGGTTTGCTAATTCTTAGGTTTTTGACCTTGGGCATGTTCGAGTGGTTGGAGGAGTGAATGAAATAAGTGGCAACATTAACCTTATTGCTAAACAATATAAATGGCATCTATAAATGATAGGTACAACTAAGCCATCAGCAGTCATGGTACTAATCAATTTCTTCTCTGTGACTGGTCTTTTCAGTAACAAAATTATAATAACAAAATACCTAATAAACCCTTTTCTGAGGGTGAAACAACTTTTATTTCTACACAGGAAGGTTTGGGATATCCCTAGAAGTGGAATCAGGTTTTACAGTAGAGTCTCATGGGTTCCGTTAGTCCCAATCTCAAAGGATGCTTTCTGCAGAAATAAGATTGTCACCTGGGAGTTCCAGTTGTGGCTCAGTGGTTAACAAATCCGACTAGGAACCGTGAGGTTGCGGGTTCGATCCCTGGCCTTGCTCAGTGGGTTAAGGATTCGGCGTTGCTGTGAGCTGTGGTGTAGGTTACAGATGCAGCTTGGATCCCGCGTGGCTGTGACTGTGGCGAAGGCCAGCAGCTACAACTCCTGTTAGACCTCTAGCCTGGGAACCTCCATATGCCACGAGTGCGGACCTAGAAAAGGCAAAAAAAAAAAAAAAAAAAGATCGTCACCTGCTTTTGGGAAGGTGGAATAAAGGGAACAGATGTAGGATTACTTGCTGCATGCTTTAAGGGAGGTATAGGACAGCACCCTAACATTCTTGGAGATAAAATACTCTTACCTGAGGAGATAACATTTATTATCAAGAAGGATAGAGATCCCTTCTTTGCTGCTGATATAATAAACAGGTTATACCAGGCCATAGAGGACATACATTTCCATGGTGCATCGATCTTTCCTTGATTTTGCTGTTACCGACAGGAGATATATAATTGGCCTCTGCTCATTCACAAAGCCTTACCATTCGCATGGTTTCAGATTTCAATAATAAGATATTTGATAGAGAAAAACTAGACTTTGAGGGAACCACGTAATGGGCCATCCTTAGTATGGCATCTTAGAATATTTTCTAGCAAACTATGTTGGGATCCTTCTGAATAAGTTCAAACCAGGAAGAAACAATATTAAATAATACTAAATATTGCAGTGGAGTTTGGGACACTAAGGTTGATTGGGTTATTTGTTTTGTGATGTTCCCTAGGGTTATTTTGTTGAGGGTTTGCCATTAAGTGGTCTAATTGTGTCAGTGGATGGGGGCCTTTCCAATTTGCATAATTTCCTCAGGGGACTGCAGCTGCTAATTTGGTGATTAATTATCCATATTACACATTGTTTATTTGACCATGCCTATATTAATTTCTTTTTTCCAGCAAATCACACTTAGATATGAATTTGCATATCTTGATTACATTTTAATGCCTTGGCTATCATTGTCTCTTCCCTGGACACCTCATCAGATTACAGAAGAGTGCTCAAGCAGAGAATGATGGAATGTCTTAAATGACATTGCACATCAGTGGACAGATAATGCACATGACTTATTTTTAATGAAGAATGTGTTCTTTCATAATCAAGAGAGTTATAGCATTTAATGTAAAATATATTTTGTGTTGTTGCCATTTCCATTTCACTGTTATCAACCAATTTTAAAAACAGTATTAATTAACATTTTGATCATGCTTTGGGCTGTTTTTCTTTCTATACGTCAAAATATTTTATTTCTATTTATTGGCAATCTTGCACTTTGCTGTCAGTTACCAACAAGCTGGGTTAATATTCAAGTTCTCTAATTACTTAACTCTCATCCAGTTTTTTCCAGGATTGAAAACCACTAGGATTCTGGTGGCACTACATCATAGGTTTCCTATAGTCAAGGACTGCATCTCAATTTATCTTTTCTAAACTTGTCTAATAGAATGTCTTTACTGTTATCACTATGACAAAACATATATAATAATTAATATTCATAGCTATATTTTTGACCACTATCTGGGTTCCATATAGTGTTAAGAGTTTTACTTACATCATTTCCTTTAGCTGTCAAAACATCTTATGAGAAAAGTCCTATCTTCCTTATTTGACAGTGAGACAATGCGTTTTAGAGACAGACAGAAAGGAATTTGTTCAAGGTAAGATAACTAGGAAATTGTATAGCCAAAATTAGAAACTGTCTAATAGTAAAGGCTATATTTTAAGTAACTCTATGGATGAAGAATGCTAAATACATAATGGTAACTCTATGGATGCAGGATGTCAAAATGAATAAATGCTCTTAATCAACAATGAAAGATTTTTTTTAGGGCTACATCTGCGGCACATGGAAGTTCCCAGGTTAGGGGTCGAATCAGAGCTACAGCTGATGGCCTACACCATAGCCACAGCAACAAGGGATCCAAGCCATATCTGCAACCCACACCACAGCTCAGGGCAACGCCAGATCCCTGACCCACTGAGCGAGGCCAGGGATCGAACCTGCATCCTCATTTGCTACAGCTGCACCACAACGGAAACACCCAACAATGAATGAATGAATGAATGTTTTTTAATCAACTGAATGGGTAGAGAATGATGAGTGAATTAGTGTTTCTAGAAATAAATGAATGCTCTTCACCAGCTGTATGGATGTGAAATATTGAGTGAATAAATGCATGAGTGGTGGAATATTACCCTCCTATACCAGAGATGCAATCATTTAAAGATATTCCATTTCAACCCTCCATCCCAGTGTTAAGGTAGGAACAAATAGGCTCAGGTCCAAGGACTCCCAAAAGTGGGTACTGGCAAGACTTGAATCAATGAGTAAGCTGTGGGACAGAGAATAGATATGGTCCTCCTCTCCCTCTGTGCTGCATTCTCCCTATCCCATCTCTGGGATAAAACACAGGAACTGGGTATTCAAGAAATCTGCATAAAATGAGGCTTTTAGCCAGCATTTTGGTTTTGAAGGCTGCAAGTAAAGAACAACAACTACTGAAGAAATATGCTGATTCTTATGAGGAGGAACTTTTTGATTTATTGGACTCCTACTCTTTTGTTTCCAGAAGAGATATGCTTCAGGGTCATTTCCATTGCTAGCTATGCTATGCTAACCTAAGACACTGGGACAAATTATTTAACTTCTCTATTAGACTTCAGTTTTCCTAATCTAGAAAATAATATTATCAATAGTTTATGTTATATTATACATTTAATATATAACTAATTATTAATATTAATATCATAGAATTCTTCTGACAAGTAGATGCTACTTCTTATCAACTATTTAGACCTTTATCAAGTATTAAATATGCTAGGGGTTATTATTGTCACTGAAACTCTTATGTTTTTGTTGCGTGCCTTTGCTAACCTCAGGCTCTCCCAATTTGTACTCTGGTAGCAAGTTTAAAAAATTCATCACCTCTACTTCCTATTCTTTCTGGAATTCATTACTCCTTTACATCACAGGAAATCATATCAGAATTAATCTGTACATTAAATAGATATTTATTAAACACTTTCTATATGTGCAATGACTTGACCTTGAACTCTGACCTGAAGAAATTTTTGATCTAGAAGGGAAACTCACCAACAAATAAATGCAGAATATACTTTAAATATTACGATAGCAAGAATCTAAAATTCTTTAGAAGCTGAATAACAAAAGGATTAACTCTGGGAAGCTGGCAAAAGGATTTATCGAAGGAAGTGTGGAGGCAGAAGAGGGAGGGAAGGGCACTTCCAGAGAAATTTCCTTCCTTCCTCCCTTCCTTTCTTTGTACCGTCTCTTTACAAAGTCATGACTATGTATCACAACCAATCTCTTACTATCAATAGTCTCTTCTTTTGGCTACCATTTTTACTCTACATCTCTAAAAAAGTTGTTTTTTCTCAAACACCTTTTGGCCATTCTCAGGCTGTATCCTGTTAGACTCCCAAATATTCTTACCATTTATCTTGCCCTCTACTCACCTTACAGGTACCCTACAGATCCAGTTGCCCTACATCTGCCAGTGCTTACCTTCCAGAACTCAGAGCTGATCAGCATAGCTGAGGCTGTCACACAACTCAGACATATCTTCTACAACTGTCTTACTTTTAGCTACTTAGAAAAATTTGTATACTTTTTGCCGCAACAGTCACATGACTGTTTTAATTATCTTAAAACTTATTTAAGCCATTGTATGGCATTTAGTATATTCTGCTTTACGTTGTATATAACGTGTGTATGCATGTGTATGCATACAGTTTTCAACTGTACCTCTTAGAGGTCAGTCCTAATTTTTAATAAATATTTGTAGTCCCTAGTATAGCTATTAAATTTTATTTATTTATTAACAAATGTTTACTGACTGAATTCTGTGTGTTAGATATGCTCTAAGTGTAGGGAATTCTGCAGTATTCCAAATGATCATACTTTCTGCTTTTGTGAAACTTACTAATAAGTTTCCAAAAAATACATAAACAGATAAATTGTCCAAATGATAGTGGATAATAACTAAGTTACTTATCCCCTCAAGACTATGGTTTCTGCTTTGAGAAATGGTAAAAATGATATCTTTCCTGTTTGCCTTTGAAGTTATTTTGGGATGATATATTCAGTAACGCCTATGTGCCCTACAAGATTATTACCATTACCACTACCAACAGGTGTGGAAGGAATCCTTGGCTAGGTGTCAAGCCACCTCAGTTCTATCACAACTTAGACATGAATTAAGTCATATCAATTATTCTCTCAGCCTCCATGTCCTCTCCTATAAAATGAAGCAGCCAGCCTGGATAATTATAAAGGCCCCTTCCACCTTAATACAGTATGTTTCTAAGATCTATGATGTTGCTATTCATATCTAGAGGCCCCAACTGATCTATCAAAGTATGCAGACTATCTTTGAAAAGATACTGTAAATGTCTTCTGGGAAGAGTTTCATTTTAATAATTATTAGGACAACAGGAACACTGTGTCTTTTATTAAATTTGTCTGTTCCCTAGTACTGATAGTATCTTCAGAATATAAATTGCACCATATAACATAACAATGCACAATTCACAATTGTTTTCCTAATAGTGCATTCCATAGTACTCGGCCATAAAATAAGAATTGAAAGTACATCTTGTTCTGTAAACTCATAATTTTCAGCTGCCTAAAAACTGAGCGAAAAAAGGAAATTAAGAAGAGAAAAACATTCCACAGCATGCATGCAGAGCTTAGGAACAAGATTATGTTCTTAGTAGGAGAAAAAGCAGGAATGTCATTCTTCCAGAATTGATAAGCTAGAAAAATATTTTTATTTTTTAATCTTTGTTTTGCTAACAATTATCACTGTCACATGTATTTATTTAATGACTTATTCCATAATTTTCTTAACACGCCTTGGTTTAGCAGCCATGATGCACTCAGCTTTACTTTAAGATCAGCTGATGTATAGATTTATTATACATTAAATGTAAATGTAGGAGACTGGATTAAGATGGGGGAATAGAAGGACTGGAGCTCAACTTCTCTCCCCAAAAACAACAAAACTACAACCAAATGCTGAGCAGCCTTCAACCAAATGGATTGTAAACTTCCAAAAAAGATATTCTACCCCAGAAGACAAAGAGGAGACCACATCAAGAGGTAGGAGGGGCGACTACACGATAGAAGCAACCCCATACCTCCTGGGTGGGAAGCCCCACAGACTGGAAAGTAACTGCATCACAGAGACTCAGCTACAGGACTCAGAGTTCTGAGCCCCACGTCAAAACCCCACACCTGGGGATTGGGCACAGGGAGAAAGAG
>PVHT021183619.1:3761029-3773504 GCA_004024745.2 Catagonus wagneri | reverse complement strand
TTTGTTAATCACCTTTCTTGCTACTGGGACCAAAATGATGGGTTTGCTTTTCATGGATCTAAATAATATACCAATCGCATTAATAATATCATTATTTATTATACACTTAACACATGCCATGATTCATTGTTTCACTGTATAGCCATCATTTCATCATATTCTTGGGAAAAAAATGGGAAAAATAGCAAAGACATTGTCTTCAAAATACTAATTCAGGGAGGCTCATAGTTACAATGGAGCATGAGGGTGGTATGGAAGCACAAACTAATGTTAACCAGCCTGGCCTGAAAAGGATTAAGTGGGCAAATTTACACATTGTGTGTCTTGACTGCTTAAAGTCTTTTACGGTAAATATGACAATCGATATTATATGATAAACTGAGAACAGAAATGATGAGCAACTATAGCAAGGTCACACAGGTAAAAATTGTGACAGACGAAGTTTTAGCCCATGATTCCAAAGCACTGGCTCTGTTACAACAGAGATTGCAACCCTTGTCTCTTTCCGAAATGTCTGCTTGCTCGTGGCTGTGAGGAAAATGACTAAGGAAGTGTGAGCAGATCAATAAAAAGGCAGAGAAACAATGATAATGGTACATGCATATACACAGACACACACAATATACATGAATATAAATACATGCCTATATTCGCACATACATATACATATTTTATGGTTTAGAGTCAATGGACTCATCCTTATTCAAAGCAGTACGGTACAAGAGGAAAACATTGGCTTGTGGAGCAAGATGAGAGGATTTAAATTCCATTTTCAATACATGCAAAGTGAAACTGCCTGCTTTAGAAGCTCTTGTTCCACATCTGTAAAATGACAATAATGATAATATTTAGTATTCCCGTATGTTGACTATTATACATTCAATAATACACTCATAAGTCATTGTAAATGTTCTATATATATATCAGTGGTTTATTTTAAAGATGGTGATTGGTATGGAATTGTCAGATGCCAAGCTTCACCCACCAGCCTTTCTGCCCAGAGTCCAGTCTAAGTGAATTTGAGGCAGCAGCAGACATAATGAAAATTTCTGAGAATAACTACATTCATCTTGACAGTGTTTTTGGAGATTCATTTTTATACCAACACATGGAATCACCTGGAAAAAGTACTTTTTTTTTTATGCAGAAGACAAATTCTATGTTCTTAGATTCAATGGTCAGTTCTCAGGCTTGGTTTACCTATCCAGAACTATGATACAGTGATGGTGATTTGCCAGGAAGCACATTCAGTTTTCTACCTTTGTAGACACTATTCAGATCTCCTTTAGTGATTCTTCATTATCTCCTTGTCCTCTTAAGGCTACAGTGTCCCTGGGATTAGAACATGGACCTCCTTCCTCCCGAGTCTATATTCACCATCTCAGTAACCTCATTCTCTCTGATGACTTTTAAGGCCTTTTAGATCTTGAATATTTATTTCTCCAGCACAAACTTTACCCTGAATCCAGATTCATACTTCCAACAGTCCATGTAACATCTCCACTTAGATGTCAAAAAAAAAATCTCAAATTTAACACAACTCACACTGAACTAATAATATTGCTACTATTCACTCTTACTTGCTCTTCAACTTAACCTCATTTAAGTCAACACAATGTTATATCATTAGTTACTCAGATCAATAACTTTCATATAATCCTTGACCCATTTGTTACTCTGAAATGCCACATGTGGTCTACCTTCATATTTGCTTGACTCTGCTTTCATAATTTGACCAGTTCTTGATTCCAGTGTTGCCATTAAAATTATCCTCACCTCGCATCTAGATTACACAAGAACTTACTCCCTGCCCTTGCTTCTACCATTGCCATAGTCTGTGGTCTATTCTCAAGATAGCTGCCAAAGCAATTATTTTATTTTTGTCTGTCTGTCTGTCTGTCTATCTATCTACCTACCTACCTACCTATCTATCTAGGACCGCATATGCAGCATATGGAATTTCCCAGGCTAGGGGTCAAATTGGAACTCCAGCTGCTGGCCTACACCACAGTCATAACAATGCCAGATCCAAGCTACATCTGTGATCTATACCACAGCTCACGGCTACACCAGATCCTTAACCCACTGAGCGGGGCCAGGGATCTAACCCATATACTCATGGATACTAGTCAGGTTCTTTACCACTGAGCCACAATGGGAACTCCCAGCAATTCTTTTAAAATGTAAGCTAGAGCATAAAGTTTCTCTGCTAGAAACTTTCCAATGATTTCCCCTCTTATTTAAAACTGAAGTCAGAGTCCTAACAACCACCTGTATGATCTCTTTTGCAGCTGGCCTCCTCTTCTTTTGTCTCTATTTGCTCTTGCCCCACCAACCCCTTGCTACTCCTTGAAGCCCCAGGAACACACCTTTGGGCCTTGGCAACTTCTGTTTCCTCTTCCCATAGTGATTTTCCCAATATCTGAACAACCAGAGCCTTCAACTCACTCATGTGTTTCCAAAATACACCTCTGGGAAACATTCTCTGGTCATATGCTTTAAAATTACATTATGTCTACATTTATAATCCTCTTTCCTGCTCTATGTTTTCTCCTTGACAGGTATCATCATCTAACAGACTTTATATTTCACTTATTTGTCCGTGTCCTATCTATTTTCCCCATTCATAGAAAATAAGTTCCAAGAGTGTATTTGTCTGTTTTCTTTGCCACACTACCCTTTGGACCATAACAATGCCTGGAATATTGTAGGTGCTCTTAAGTATTTATTTAATGGATGAATTAAAGAATTTTGTTACACACATACACTTTTATTGATAATATATGTGTGAGATATGTGTGTGTGTGTATATATATATACATATATAGATGTGATATTTTGTTACATGAGAACAAATCATACAAATGTGCCCTAAACTTGAATTATCTAAATTAATATCTCAAACATCTATTCTGCTTAATTGTATAGGCACAGTCTTAAGAGAATTTGTATCAGAAAAAGGCCTGCATTCATTCCTTAAATAAAGGACTATTGGGAATGTTACAAAGAAATTAGGACAATCTGAAGGCAAAATTAGTTGGGTATGTTTGCAGGTATCATAGAAATACACAGGCCTAATTAGCTTTAAAAATTCTTCCCATGACTACCATACTCTGCTGTTGGTCAAAACAAACAGCACAATGTTATTGTTGCCACAATGCAAACCAGAATTATAACAAAGATTATTCAGTTGTAGGTTCCAATGCAGTTTGTTCAGTAGACAAGAAATGAAGCAGTTCTGGCAAAAAATATGCTACCTTCTTTGTGTAGCAATTAAAATCTGCATTTTAAAGTTGAAGTTAATAAAATAGAGAGAGTTGCATTTTCATCCAGAAGTCAGTACCATCACAAGCTGATACTCTTCTCATAAAAGGAAAATAGGAAATATTAAGGTGACCTAGAAATATCTTTTGGACAACTGAATAATAGGAAACTTACCAGAGTAAGTCAGTGAGACAGCACTTAAGAACCTTTATATACATACATACATACATACACACTTATATTGGAAGAATCTTATTAGTTGTTATCTAATTCTATAGCACCATGCTGTATCTAATTAATGTTAGCCTTGCCTTCTTTATTATAAGCTTATAGAGGGTAAAAACCATAAAGGCAGGGAATTGGGTAGTTTCTCCACTGCCACTAGTGAGTGTCCACACATGGTCACCTAGCATATTAGAGTAGCAAAGAGGGGGTAAAGGACAAGCCAGAGCTGGAATCAAATTCCAGAAGCATGGCCTTCTAAAAATCATGTGGTGGCCTGAGGACTTTCTCAAAGATCTCCATTTAGTTGCTATAAAGACCCTCTGATAATCCTGGGGCCACAAAATATATGATATATTTCTGGACTAATGTATTTATTCAACAAATATTTTCTGAATTTCTAGTATGTTCCTGACATTATTCCAGGTGCTGGGGATACTGAAGTGAACCAAACATTTATTTTCCTATGAAACTTTCAGAGAGATGGGTTGCAATTAATAGTATCTAACATTGCATAGTATCAGGTACATACTATTGTAAGGTTAGATAGAAAAAAATAAAGCAGAGATATAACAAAAGGGGGGAGTGATATTTTTTCCCACTTATTATGACTTGGAAAGAAATGGTGTCTCTGAAGAGGAGACTAGGGAAATTATATGGTGGAACTGTCCTTGAGACTCTCTGGGAAAGAACTCTCCAGATATAGGGAACAACAAGATTCTGTGAGTAGTCAGGGAGGGCAAGCATGTTTAGTGTGTTGGAGAAAACCAAGAAGCTGATATAATTTGTGCTGAGCGATTTACATCATGTAGAATTTTGTAGATCATATCAGATTTTTGGACTGAGTTCTGAATGCTACAGAAAGCCATGGGGCTATGGTGAAAAACAACAGAGGGTCTTTATATGATTTATGTCTTAAAAAACCATTTTGGCTATTGTGTGGCAAATGCATGATAAATGATGAAAAGGAGAACTGGGAAACCATGAGGAGGCTATTCCAGTGGTGCAGGGGAGACACGATGGTGGCTTACACCACATACAGTGAAGAACTGGGAGTTTCTTGTTTTGTTTTTTTTGTTTGTTTGTTTGTTTGTTTTTGACACTCCAATGGCATACGGAAATTCTCAGGGCCAGGGATTGAATCCGAGCCACATCTGTGACCTATGCTGCATCTGTGGCCATGCTGGATCCCTTAACTTGCTGTTGGGCAGATGGTCAAACCTGCGCCTCCACAGCAACCTGAGCCACCTCAATAGGATTCTAAACCCACTCTTGCACAGCAGGAACTCCCCTGGAGTATTTTTAATACAACATGAAGAGAGAGCTAATGTGATTTGAGAGCACACTGAATATGGAGAGATAGAGCAGAGATTAAGAATGCCATCTATGTTTGCTGAAATAGAAGACAAATGAGGAGGATAAAGTTTGGGGCATACAGAAACTCAGAGTTCATTTTGCACGTGTTGATTTTGATGCTTCCAGGGTGTAATGTTAAATGGTCAGTTGTACAGATGAGATTGATGTTCAGAGGAGGGGAAGACCACAGATTAAAAATGTATGATAAAAGCATATGGAGAGAAGAGAACAGCAAGATGCACCTACCAGACACCAGACCCATCAGGAAAGTATAGCAAAATCAAGAACAGATCTGTCAGGCATGGTGGGTTTTATGTTGGACACAACTTAATCCTCTTGAAGGTTTATTACACAAAGTCCTTATCAACACACACACACTCAAGCAAAAATAAACAAGCTGTTTTCAAATCTAATCCTTAGTACCTCAAATGCCTGAGGCTCTTGGCTCAGGATGATGGACTTTTGCTAACACAATAGGATTAGAGCAGTCAGGTCCCACACTGCACTATGCACATGAGGGGTAGACAGTCTGAGTCAATTAATAAATGACAAGGACTTTTTCCCCTCAGAACTTATATTCAGTATTTCCAATGTCTTTTGAGTATGTGAAAACATTAGGTCAAATAAGAAGGCCTGGGTCTTACAACATAAACAGTTCCTTGAGAATGGATGCAAGTCCAGTTTTGACGAGTGAGGGCAGCATTTCTTTTGGTGCTTGCCCCTTATGGTGCTTACCTTATGCCAACCCTTTTTTTTTCCCTGAAGGAAACAAAACATCTTTGTTCTGAAAAGTTTCCTTTGAAGCCTCACTGTGTTATTGACCCAAACTTGGGTCCACTCACCAGATGCACAGCAAAGTCAATCTACCGACACAACTCTGTGGTGAATGCTTCGGGAATCTCATTCATCAACCTTCCTGTTGCAACCAGTCTAGGGTCTATGTGCTGGTAGTCAGCATGCAGTTAATTGCAGCTGGGAGTTTTAGTAACTACAAAACAGCTCAAAGATATGGCTCAGGATGTTATCTATAGCCCTCAAGGAGGAAATGAAGGTGTTTAACTTTTACAGATGAACTATTATTATTTTGTCTTGCTTGACTGCTTTTCTTTGTTTCTGCATTTTCTAACTTCTCTGATTACATCTGCTCTTTAAAATTCAGGGTAGGCCTAGAAGCCTAAAGCTTTTCTATAAACGAACGTGGGGAACAAGGTGAAGGGGGGTTGTCTGTCCTTGGGAAGGCCCTGCAGGCTTCTGATCTGTTTCAACTAGTCCTTTTCTTCAATACGTAAAATATTTTAACTGGTTTATATCCACATGAATTCAGTAGGTCTCCCTCTTGCATCTATGCAATCAAAAGTTTCTCTAGTGCATGAGTCATCCTTCCTTATTTTCTCATCACCCCTGGTTACTTTGACCCAGAGACTACTGCTTTAGTGTAATGTCAGTGTCAATTGGACTTTGCTGTCATGGTGAGATTATAATTATTAGTTTGGGTCATAACTGTAAGGAGGTCTTGTTTATGATAAGAAATGTTGGAAAAATGAGAAGCTGCAAGTAGAGATTTGATAAATTGAGATGTTGAGGTTGCCTTGACATTATATGTAAATGTTAGTTATTTATTGTTATTCATTTCACATTATAGGCTTATGTTCAACATATAATTTATTCATTCAGCAACTAGTGAGCAGCCATTAATTAGGCTCTGGATTTACAATGGCAAAGAAACAGACACTAGGTTGACTAGTATGCTTCTAGCACCCCCCACCCACCCCACTCCCCAAATACAGCAAATTACAACTTATGAGGGAAACCAACAGGATGCAAAGAAGGATGTGATCTACTAAGGTAGAGTGACCAGTAATAGCATTTCAGAAGTGACAATTAAATTGAAACTTGAAGGATATTTTTTTTTAAAAAGAGTCAACTGTATAAATACTGGGGGAGACTGGAGGGTGATACAATACTGAAGAAGGGAACAGTGTATCAAATTCCTGAGACAGGTGTGTTAGGGAAAGATTAAGACGTTTGTGTTAGGGCAGAGACAAGTAAGTTAAGGAAAACATGGAAGCAGGTGAGGTTGAAAGGCAAATGAGATCTTTAAACCTTGGTAATCTAGTGAGTGTTTAATTTTGGAAATAGTCCAAAAAGCAGCAAACACTGGCTTTAGGTGTATCAGTGCTTGCCTCTTGAGATCAGAGTCCTATTACCCTTTAAAATTCCATACTAATTGATATATTATGTAATAGCATATTCCCTGTGAGCTTTATGATTAACTTTATCCTGGAGAGTATTAATTTACTACTGATTTCTGAAGAACTACCATCTTATTAAAAAAAAAATCTTAAACAACAGTAAGTACCTAATGAGGTATTAAAATCAAAAAGACCTGGTATGTAGGTATTGGTACGTAGTTAGTTGTGTGACCTTTGGCATTAATCTCTCTGAGCCTTAGTTTCCTTAGCAATAAGCTGGGGATCAAAATATTTACTTAGTCAAGCTGTTGCAAGAATCGAGATGATACATGTAATGTGTAATGTGCAAGGTCTCAATAAATAGAATATCATTATTATTATTAATGCAACTCATACTTATGGCTGTTGAATAAAATTTCTTTCTGGCTTTAGAATAAAATATAAGGTTAAATATTTATCTTAAAAATGGCAAGTTCTGAAAAAGTTTATTTTATTCTTTTTTTCTTTTTAGGGCCATACCTGCTGCATATGAAAGTTCCTTGGCAAGGGGTCAAATTGGAGCTGCAACTGGTGTCTTACATCACAGCAATGCCAGATCTGAGCCACGTCTGGGACCTATATCACAATTCCACAACTCAAAGCAATGTAGAATCTTTAACCAAGTGAGTAAGGCCAGGGATCAAACCTGCATCCTCATGGATACTAGTTGGGTTCTTAACCTGCTGAGCCACGGTGGGAACTCCTGAAAAATGTTTATTTTATATGCTATCTTAGGGGGATATCATAGTATATACAGAGTGTACTCTCCAGAGGAATGGCCCAAGTGTATAAAGATTTATGAAGGTAATTGTGGGTCCCTCCTTGATTGGAAAAGGTAATTCAAAGATTTAACAGAATGCCAACTAACCACACACCTATGTATACGATTTTTTTTTTCTTTGCATCTTTGTGCTGTATATTACAGGAAATAAAACAGCAGAGGGGAAGCAGAGAAATTATAAGCTACTATGAAGCATTTCTTTTGATTAAATTTCAGAAGAAGATTGTGAAACTACCATTCTGAGACAGAGCAAAGATATACAGAAGTTATTTCTAAAGACTTGGCCTTACACCATAGTGAAGCTTTAGAAATGAAGTTGACATTATGAACGCACAGAGGATGTTTTAAAATACAGAAATGTGGAATGGGAATGGAGGAAAGACTGTATAATGTTATTCTGAAGAAGTTCAGTTTTGCTTAATGGAGGGTAACTCTAAAATTAAAAATAGATATTCGGTGGTAAAGAGTTAATAATTTAGCTTGGGAAAAACAAAATTAGTGCATTGCGTATGTCAAAATTTCTTAAGAATTGTCTAGACAGGATTCAGACATTCTAACTGGAGAGGGAAGACAGGTGACCTTACATAGGAGTAAAATGCAAAAAATATAGTACAAAAATGATCCTGAAGAAAGTGCACACATAGGAGGTTCAGTTTGAGTCAAATCCCCATGGCAAAGGTCTCCAAAATGTAAGCAGAATGGAGACTGTAGGCTTTGCTATTTTAAAACAGTTATAAATTCTATTTAAATATTATAAAACGTAGTGAAACTTATTACATACTCACTACTTGATAATCCAGAGGTTTACACAGATGAAGACTCCAGGAGAGACTACATAAATAAATTAATGTAATAAAATGACAAGTAGGGTGTGAGCCTTTGCTTCTTCAGATGACATTCTAGCTATCAAAAGCTTAGTATTCTAAAACCTGGCACATACCTGGATCTAATTCTTCATTATATTAAGAGTGCAGATGCACATACACAGGTATAGTAAACAAATATGTGTGTGCTCTTAATGTAGCAATCTTGTAGGGTTATGATGCCTGCGATTACTAAGAAAGCCCCTATAAAATAAAACATCTGTGATTCTATGATCTGTCCTAGCACTTATTGGAAAAATTACTTAAACTCTCTAAGCTTTCATTTCTTCACACGTGAAACAGGAATGCTAATATCTATCCCATGATCTTGTGAAGATTACATAAGATAGTGCTGGCTAAGCATTATCCCTGTGCTTGACACAGGGAATGTTCAAGAAATATTAGCTATTACTTTCATGTTACTTTTGTCATTGTTTTAATCTTACTCTTAGTAGTAGTAGCATCAGTTTTACAAAATCAAGGTAACTGAAAGAATAGTTTTTCAGTGCCTATCATACTCCTATCTAAGGCGATACATATTGAGAATATCTTTCCCTAACTTTCATTGTATCAAGAATAGAAAGATTTCTGTGACATTTAATAAGTGCCCAGCAGTGATCAAACTGCTATACAACTATTCATTCATTTAATCAGCATAATAATGAAAAAGCAATGATGATTATTATACTGTGTCACATTGTACTAACAAGGAAGCTTCGCTACTAACCACCGAATAGGAGAAAGGCAATTTCCAGAAAATTGGTACTGACAGAATAATCTCTTAAATACTCTCTCCCTCTCTCTCATATGCTAGAAAAGAGATTATACTATAAGTTTCCAACTTCTTTTTTTTTGTCTTTTTAGGGCCACAACTGAGGCATATGGAAGTTCCCAGCCTAGAGGTCAAATAGGAGCTGCAGCTGCTGGCCTACACCACAGCCATGGCAACAAGGGATCCGAGCCACGTCCCTGACCCACATGCCAAATGATGGCAGCACCAGATTCTCAACCCACTGAGTGAGGCCAGGGATCGAACCCATGTCCTCACGGACACTAGTCAGGTTCATTACCACTGCACCATGATGGGAACTCCCAAGTTTCCAACTTCTAATAATATATCATGGACATCTTTCTATGTTATTATACATAGATCCATGTCATTCTATTTTAAGTTGATAGAGTTCCCATTTTACAAGACGAAAAGTCCTTGGCATGGATGGTAGCAGTGGTTGAACCACAATATGAATGTTCTTAATTCCACTGAATTGTGCACTGTAAAATGGTTAAATAGTACATTTTGTGTTACATGTATTTCACCTCAATAAAACATTAGAGAAAAATAAAGTCTATAGACTCCCAAGGCTGTACTAGATTTTGCTTAAACAATCTCCTCTTAAAGGATATGTAGATTATTTAAAAATCTTTATTTTTATAAGCAATGCTGCAGTAAATATGACTAATTTTCTTCAAACACTGATTTTTCTTGTAGAGTATGATAAAAAATAATAGCTATCATTTATTGAGCATTTCTTATGTGCCAGGCATTATGTGAAGTAATTTTTGCAGATAATCTCATTTGAACCTCACAATTACCCTGTAAAGTTGCTACTCCTTGCCTACTCTCCCCAGATGATGTAGGATGTTCCCTGCACAAGTGCAGCTGTTTGAGGTGGCAAGTTGGGACTGATATCCAACTTGAACTTCTTCTACCAACAGTGGCCCTGAAATTAGCCCTGATTTGTATGGTGCAGAACCAGGGTTGAATTAAGGATGTCTTATATGAGAACTCTACACCAAATCGCTATACAAATACCTCCTGCAGAAATGAACTTCCAGGAATGCAATTGCTATGTCAAAGTGTAGACACAGTGAAGATGTTGAGTTTCTTCCAAAAAGATATTTATCTATTTACTTTTCACCAATAATTTCTGAGAGTGTCTGTTTCCTTGCATCCTAGGTAATCTTGGATATCACAACTCCTTTTTTTCATTTGTTACATTTTTCTTATCTTAGTGCAAAAAGTTGCCAGACAATGCTATGTTTTTTTTCTGAAAAAAGTCATTGTTACTTCATCCAATCTAAGGTAACTGGTACACTTCTGTTATTTGATCTTTTGTACTAAAAGTAAAAGTAGGTGTTTAAAAATCTTAGAAAATTGATGTTGTGATGACATTGATTTTGCTCTGCCTGAGCAACTCGACTTGACATACAACCATATCACGGTTCTACCGACACACTTGATAAAGAGATTTGATTATATAAAGTCTTAGACTTCTTTTTGATGATATTTTGAAGTTGTTGAGGGCAGAAAGAAATACTAACACACTTCGCTATATTTCTAAATGCCATTTCCTCCATTGCCAGGCCATTTTACTTGGTATGAAGAAAATCACTTTTATCAGAATATATGCCAACTATAAGCTGTATTTATAGAGGGTGTATGTGCTTTATATTAAGCTACTTCAAAGCCTGTGCTAATAGAATCATTAAGGCTCTCCAGTCCAGGCATACTTGTAAATTGCTAGTGTGTCCTTTTATCTTTCAAGATCTTCTGATGTGGAGAGTGGATAAAAGTTCGGAACCATTTTTAAAGACTCACGTAAAATTTCATCCATGCAGATGGAGAACGTACTTTTATTTCTTTCACTCAAATATGTTTTCTGTTAGATTGGTGCAAACTCTATCTCATTTTAATCTAGGCCATTCATTAATGTTTTAATTCTGTTTAATTTTGTTTATCTTTGATGCACTGGAAACATGTTGCCTCAAATAAAGAATTAGATCTCAGTCTCAGTCCAACAGAATGACTCAGAAGAGGTAGAGAAAGTGGAGGCCAGTTATTCTTACTCTCTGCTAGAGATCTACTATGGTTTTCTCAAAGGAAGAAGAATTGCAGATCTTATTCTAACAGTCACAATTTAAATAATAGCTAACACTAATTACAGGGTACTGTCTGCCATGTACAATGCCAAATATATATTTTTTATGTATTGACATGTTTTATTCTTTGCATCCTACTTTGCAGATGAGAAAACTGAGGCACAGACAGGCTAAAATGAATTTGAACCGAATACTTGGTCCATTTCTCTTAAGCATTGTTATACTACAGAAAGAAATAAGTTTTTTTGAAGCAACTCAGGGTCAATTTTGACTATGTTTTCAGGAGACAAGTATAATGGAGGTAACAAGAGTATTTGTTATGCCTCTTCCCCATGACTTGTATGCTGCTCTTAAGGATTAGTTTGGCTCTGTGTTGACTTTAGAAAAATGAAGACCATCAATAAACGCATTAATAGACTGAAACTGGGTCTGATTATAGTTTGGTAGCAAAAATTACTTTGCAGAAATGGGCTGTAATCAGCTAATTTTAAAATAAAAAGAGTTTGTAAACTATTTATAAAGATAAAATTTGTCAACATAAATTTAAGATATTGAAATAGCCAAATATATATTATGAGAATAATATGTCTAATTCTTAACTGCTAGTAGGAGAAAGTTACATATTAATTTTTAGGGAATATTTTTCATTTTCTTTTTTCTTTATTAAATTATAGTTGATTTACAACGTTGTGCCAATTTCTGCTGTACAGCAAGGTGATTCAATTATACATATATATCTGAAGAGAACCTTCCTATGTTGTTGACAGGGATATAAACAGGTAAAACCATTACAGAAGACAGTATGGAGATTCCTCAGAAAACTAAAAATAGAATTATCATACGATCCAGAAATCTCACTCCTGGGCATGTATCTGGAC